>LKNJ01005431.1:0-23335 GCA_002120245.1 Maccullochella peelii
TATGATATGGCGCTATATAAATAAAACTGAATTGAATTGAATGCTCTGTCTGTTTGTCCATCACATTCGGCCTTTCCTCTTGCAACACTATCAGGTAAAAGATTGCAGAAAGTCAACACACAAGCAATGGAGTTGGAGTATGGAATCATGGGTGTGCCATAAAAAAGAATAAATCTGTGAAAGAATAAGACAATACATGTGGAAATATAAAGACAAATAACAAAATATAAATTATCCCTTTATTTGTCCTTATTCTTTTTCCCCTTATTGCTTTTGTTATTCCCCTTTTGCTTTTCCCTTATTTATTTTGCTATTCCTTGAAGGGCCAAGCTGTCAGACTGGCTTTGGGTGGGCCTTCCTGCCCAGGCTGAGTAATCAGTTCATGCACTTATGAATCCTGCTTTGGCAGGAGCCTTTTAGCATGGACAACAGGAAGTAGACACAACGCGGACTTGCTCATGTGCAGTGAGAACGTGGTAGCAGTTTGAATCGGGAAAGGAAACATCATGGCAGAAGCAGAGTAAGAGTTAAGGAGAGGTGTCCAACAAGTTCTTGCTCAGTATGTGGAGGAAGATTTCAAACCAGACTATGTTTTGAGGATGGTGGAAGATGTCATGGAGAGTCTTGGGCAAATGTCTGCGCCGACTAACACACTGACATACATGACATCCGTTGCCACTGTTGCAGACTATGGCATGTAGGAAAAAAAAGGTCTCAGCAAATTAGAAATACACCTCTCCATGCAGATGACCAGATAATGGCTGGAACACCGACACACCCATTAGGAAGAAAACCCTTTTCTTTCTTCCCTGATTCAAACCGCTACCATGTTTATACTGCGCATGCGCAAATCCGTGTCACGTCTTCTTCTTAGTATTACGGCAGTTGGCATCCAGTCCTTGCATTGCATCTAATCCCTGTTGACCATGCTAAAAAAAACTCCTGCCAAAGCAGAATTCATGTGTGCATGAATTGATAGCTCATCTTGGGCAGGAACGCCCACACAAAGCCAGTAGATTGACAGCTTGGCCCTTCAAGGAATAGCAAAAGTGGTAGGCGGGGAATGAGGCAGAGGCTGACAGGAGGTTTTTATATTTATTGATCCTTTTTCAGGTTCTGGAACACAACCAGGACACAGGCAACCAGGGACTGGTATAAATAGGGAAGGGTCTGACGAGGGAATCAGGGGCAGGTGTGTAACAGGGAGCAGGTATAGACAATCAGACAGGGTAGGAACAACAGGAAACATGAGACCAGACTTCAAAACAAGACAGGAAACAGACAAGAAAACAGAACCTAACAAAAAGCAATAAGGGAAAAGCAAAAGGGGAATAGCAAAAGCATTAAGGGGAAAAGCAGAAGGAAAAGGGGAGAAACAAAAGCAACAAAGGAAAAGCAAAAGCAATAAAGGAAAAGCAAAAGGAAAAAATAATTATTTGTCTTTATATATCCACATTTATTTATTGTTTTATTTATTTTTATTTATATTTCCACATTTATTGTCTTATTCTTTCCCAGATTTATACTTTTATATGGAACTCCTATGACTCCATACTGAAGAAAGTTCTAGTTCCATCTGGGAAGCCCGGCACAGGTGAACACTATAGCTCTGAATTGATTCAGAGAAAGTTCTTGAGAGCTGTGGGTACAGGACTAATTAACAACAATGTAAAAAAGGGCAGCTTTTTCTGATCCTGATTATGATATGCTGCCAGATTAAATTGTTAAACATGTTAAACAAACAAATACATCCTTGGTTTTAGCCCTACTGTAAATTGTAGGCCTAATTGTAATCTCGTTCTGGTTATTTATTTCATGACATTAGCAATACATCCAACGTAATGTTAATACATAACGATTGATTATTAAATTAACATTATAATTTATGCAGTGCCGCTGTCTCCTACACAGGCACTAGCTGCTGTGGCTACTAGGCTAGGCTACTACGAGCAAGCTGTGGGGTTAGGTGAACTACTTCCTCTCATGAACACGCAGTGCTACAAGCACACAAACCGTTGTTCATGTACGCGAGCCCAAATGGTTAGGAGGCGAGGTTAAAGAAAATGTTAGTGTGCTGGCTCTATTGGCCACACAATGCAGAAGCTATGTGGAAGATCCGGGTAATTCTATAACCGAAAGCTGAACTTTTTTGGCTTCATGCGCCACTGAGCAACTTTCATAGGAATGAATGGGGCCCGCCTCCAACACTGTATCCAGTTCTCTTTATACAGCCATGGGTACAACAATCTCAAAAGAATCCACTCAAATAGATGGTAATTCACAAATATATTTCAATTGAAAAATGCTAAGTTGACGTACAAATGATGATATACCAGTGGTAAATTAGAGGCACAGATACAGATTTACAGATACAAATCACTTGTGTTTTACGAGTTATGTAACTTGACATTTGATTGTGAATACTAATGACACTGTTTTCATTCCATACAGCCTACCATGTCACATCAATAAGTAACACAAGCAGATTCATAAGTCAAATAGATAAATCAATAACTAATGGCTAGAGCAGGGGTTCTCAACCTTTTGTAACTTAAGGCCCACTCTCCTGTGTTAAAGACAGACGTTTTGTTGACTCATCCATCTCCCCCGACCTCCTCCCTCTGCGGACTTTGTTGCTGTATAATAATGCCAACTGACTACCTTCGTTGCTCCCAACAGACCAGAGTCATAATTCCTACAGTTGCTAGAGTGCTTGAACTTGAATGTAAAAATATGTCGTTTTGGGGCACTTGCTTAAACAAATTATTCTGTTGTTTTTCTTGGGAGGACAGTCTCAACAGAAGATATCTCATCACCTAAAAGACAGATTGGCATGAAATTTGCTTAGCACATTTATGCTTTCAAGGGGATCAACCCTTTTGATTTTGCTGACCCAATGACCTTTCACCTAGCACCCTTACACAAAGATTTCACTTAGGCCCCACTGCTAATTACACTCACAGAATATCAAAATTGTTAACGTGTTACTTGCTTTTGATTTTCAGTCTTATTTAATTGTTAGGCCTTCCATGGTAATATCTAGTAAGAAGTATGTTTCTTGGTTTTACTTAGGTTCTAACTCACAGATGCTAATAAGACCAAGCAGGAAATGGGGTGAAAAACTGCCACAAAAACTCCAGGCAGCTAAACTGACATACCTGGCCAAATTGAAAGCATCATCCACAAGCTGGGCTCTGTTTATCACTGGTAGAACCTGAACAGCAGATTTTATATGTCAAACAGGATATTAGAAACAATTCTTATACAATCTGCAAATATCGAAAGGATGGAAGAGAAAATGAAAACAAAGAAAGCAGAAACAGAAAAGAAAAGCAATATTTGGAGACAACCAAGGGCTTGCATCCATCAGATAGTAAAATCGCAAACATGTCAAAGCCAGTCTGACTGTGTACCTGGTGATCTGAATTAAGCTGAGTGAAGAGGCTTTCCCAGTTTCCAAGGTCATAGTTTACCCGGTAATATCCAGTTACATTGATGTTGGCCAGAACCCACAAACCACCACGCCTCATCTCCAAGTTCACCACTGACAGAGACAAAACAGGCAAAAAGTACAACAGAAGAGCTTTAAAAAAATGTTGAATGATTAATAGTTAACCTGATGTGATGTAAAGCATAGCACATAACATCATATTTGCAAGAAAGATATTTAGTCATTTAAATTACAGTATTTTGCTTATGTAACAGACTGGTGCTTATCATGCTTTATTAGTTTTACTATTAATTATGTACAAGTTTTATCAGCATTACATATTACTAGCATATAATACACACCTTCCTTTTCCATCAGCCACCAGATATCTCTCTGGACCTCACCGGACATCATCCACCTAACAGGAATTAGCCACTCATAGCTAGGGGAGAAATGTTAAGGTGGAAGGTAAGAAGGAAGCAAAGAGGAAGAAAGTACTTATTTCTAAATATTGCCACATATATCAAACCATCTGTTTTACATCTATGCATTCTGGTTTAAGAATAATGTGAGTCACTTAAAATAAAGAAACTCACGAGGGAAGATCAATACTTTTAAGGAAAATATAATCCCTGCAGATATTTTGCAGTACAATGCTGTTGTGTTGTGTACTTACACGTAAGGTGATTCGACTGTGACGTTAGACTCTGGATCCAACAGAAAGTGCTTCTGGGATACCTTTCCTGTGGTAGTATCTATGGTAACCACGGGGAAGCCCATCTGGAGCACCCAGTGGTTCATGATTTCATGAACTGGACGAGGAAGTGAAACATTGTTGGCTTCCACGGCCTGTTGATAAAGGTGACAGAAAGCATCTATTTAAAAAAGTAATTATTGAGGTAAGTCAAACATTTTCCATCTTCCATGTGTCTAGTTTAGGGCATTTTTATTACATAATACACTACATGAATATGTCAAAAACAACTCACTATGTTAGTACCACCTATGATACGGTAGGCTCTATTTTGCTGAAATAAGGGCGCAAACACAAGAACAAGCAAAATCTCCGGGCACAAATGCACATGGGTGCAACCTGAACATATTTGCAATTTTAGTGACCGCAGGCATTGGGGCAAACCAGGTGCAGCTCGGCACAACACGGAAGACAGGCTCATTACATTTTAGTGGTAGTACTAATAAATACATTTATTAGTAGGAGAAATACAGAATCAGCAGGTGGAGTCAGGGTGAGCTTCGGAGAGAGGCCCCAAATATACATATATAATAATAATATAACATAATAATAATATACATCACCCCAAAAGGTTGCTATCAATTTTACAATAACTTACCGGCAGCTGGAATAAGTTAGTAAGTACTGTAAAGGTGTTTAGAGTATTACTACTGTGTTTTCATTGACAGCAACATTACTGTGTTTTCATTTCATTTAATACTGGTAATAATGTTTTTCAGTTACAGTTAAAGATTTTTTTTTTTTTTTAACAAATTTTGGGATCTAAATGACTAATACAGCAACAACTCAATCTCTCACAAGATTTCAGAGCGGGACTTTTCCTTGAGCAAGACTTCTGTTTCTGGATAAACAAAAAGGATCTTCCTCTTTTAAAAAAAAGGTATGTCTCTGTAGGGATTCTTTCCATAATGTTGTCAGACATTTCGAATAACAGTCTGAGCCAGTTAGTGGCAAAAACAAGCACTTTTAGTGGTCGTACTTTTCATGGGCGCAATTGCTCGCAAGGATTAGGAGGTGATCTACTGGACCAATTCCAAAACTTTGCTAACTATTGGTCATTTAGACCCCAACATTTGTAAAAATAGGGCCCAGGTTTAAAATTACCAGTGTTACCCTTTAAAATATCATTAAGTTTAAACAAATTTACAGTACATAACTGTAATAACAATTTTTACTGAGATTTTGCTAGCAATATGTTCCTGTAAAAAATAATCCAATTACAATACAGCACTGTAAATCGTAATTATTTTAACCCAAAAAATATAATTTACTGATGAACATTTGTCTTGAAATATTCATTTTAATTGCAGAACATTTGCTTATTAAAAGTACAGCATGCTAACATTCTCACAATGACAATCAGCTAACATTCTCATGTTTAGCACGTGTAATGTTTACCATGTTCACCATCTTAACTTAGTGTGTTAGCATGTTAACATTTGCTAGTAATCACTGAACACAAAGTATAGCTGAGGCAGCTGAGGCAAAACTAATAGCATTCAGCTGAGGCTGAATGTCATTAGTTTTGCAGGTATTTCATTATAAACCAAAATATTAAACAAAAATAAAAATGTAAAAATTTGACCTAATGATTGGGATAGATAAAAAGTTAGAGGATCACCAAAATTCTCATGATATGGACTCTTTGTCTGTTTCTTGTATTGTTTTTGTCGTTTCCTGTTTATTTTTGAAGCCTGGTCTATCTTGTTTCTAGTGTTTTCCTGCCCTCGTGTCTCCCCCTTGTCTTGATTGCCTGTTGAGTGTCTTTACCTGCTTCCCAGTACACACCTGCTCCCAATTCCCTTGTCAGTGTCTTCCTTATTTATACCGGTCCCTGTCTTTTGTGCCCTGTTGGTTCATTATCAGTATCAGTATGTCATGTGCTCCTGTCCATGTTCCAGTGTTGGACTTTCTTGTGATCCCCCCCCCACCCCGATTCTACAAGTAAACATTTAAAATCTCTTGAATCTGCCTTGAGCCTCCACAACTGTCTGCATTTGGGTCCTCTCCCTACCTGGTACCGTGACAAAACTCTTTACAATTGATCCTGAGGGGAACATCAATGTCTAAACCAAGTTTCATGACAATCCATCCAATAGTTAATACTAAATACTAAAATGTGAACTTACAATTACTAAATAAAATAGAAAATCAGTTTGTATTGCATTTCAGTAGTTTTGCCAGTCCACAAGCTCTCAGAGAGATGCCACAAGGGGATTCAAGCTGGTGCATTTTCTTTGTATCCTCTTGACAGATTTCCAGCTGACCTGTGACTTTGATGTGCATTTGGAACCAGGGTTGATTCTCAGAATGAACCTGCAAGCACAAGGAAAAAATACATTATTTCTCAAACCAGTGTTTGACTGTCAGTCACAGGTTGTCATCACTTGGTGCTGTATGCACTTTAACGTTAAGCACATTGATTTTGCCTGTAATAAAATGTGTTGCATAAATAAAATTACTTTGCCTATAAAAGCATCATGTACTATACATTAGAGGTGTACATAGACGTCATTATCTGTTCACCAAACAAAATTGTCTGTACTCTACCGGAAGTGGGCATGGTTAAAACCGTAAGTCACGTCAAATCGGGCAAATGTTATATTTCCTAACCTAATATTCATTGGCAATGCAATTGTTGTGCCTTCAAAGCATCAAATTGGTTTATTTTAAATTCCACATCCTCATACTGTACTTTTCATCTCCCTCTCACTCTCTTTTAAAAAAATTTTAATGTTAAATTTAACATTTAATTTTATGAACTGTCTGATTTTGCGTGCCTGCCTTCTTTCACCATAGAAAGGCTTGGTGCCCACACAGTGCTCGCCACTGCAGCAGGAAACCAGGAGGGAGGGAGGGTAGAGGACATTGCCCAGGAGCACCAATCTCCCAACCTGATATTTTGGGAACAGGAATTTATTTATTAAATGACTAGTTAGTGAACGTGTTACAAACAGAATGTTTTTTTTTTTTTTTAAATCTTTAACTACCTTATTACTTTAGCTACTATTACGTATTAAAATGTGTATGTGTATTTCAGATCTTTCACTCAAAGTCGCGTCCACAGACTGTCTGTTTGGCCCAAGCTACCGAGTGGAGGGATGTGATTGTTCTTGGCTTCACAAACACTCATTGGGTGCAGAACTTAAGAATGTCTGAAGAAACATGAATCTACCTGTGCAACAAACTGTGTCCAGTGATGGAGTCCTAGGACACAAACTTCTGCAGTGAGAGTGTCTTTGTGTGGTCTAACCAATTACCTTTGTTTCCACACATGTGGAGGATAAATCACTCTCAGAGGCTTCACTCTTTCTCTTCCCCTGCTGTGAGCTTCCCGTTCCGTTTCTGGATTCAGGCATGTGGCTGTTCAACATGTCTCTAAGTTTTAATTGTATCCCAGGCCGTTGCCATGCTGTCCTGTGTATGTGTGTGTATGACGTGCCAAGGTATCGGGCTAAGAGATTGCTGTTAAGTGCAGAGATATTCCCTGCAGTTTTGCTGGTTGTGGGAGGTTATGGACAACTGAGGTAACCCTTTCAAAAGTGCCAGATTTACTGGCTGAATATATACTAGATAAATATATAGAAAGTAAAATATATAATTATAATAATTATCCACTTATAGTGATCAATTTGACCGGGACAGACGTGAAAACTATAAGAGGTTTCCATAGTACATAAATACATATAATATATTACAGTAAATATAACATTCCTTGACTCACTAAAAAACCTCACCTAGATGTCTTCTGACTGTGGGAGGAAACCCTTGGAATCTCCACACAGAAAAGCCCTATGTGGCCAGCAGATGAATACCCAGGACGTTCTTGTTGTGAGGCAACAATGCTTACGCCCTTGTTAACATAAGTGCCACAAGAGCCTAAAGACCTGGTTAGGAAGTTAAGGGATTCTGTCCACTGAAACGCTAGAGGGCTTTTAATTTGAAATGGATACAGGAAGTATTTAGTTTGTATTAACAGCATAATGCAGTAACAAAACAGGGCAAACGGGAGCAGATCAGAAAAGAAGTAAGCTTCATACTAACGACCAAACATACTTATCAAACAGAGGGAATCAGAACTACAGGCCTGTCTCTAATATAAGCCTGCTTCAAATAAAGGCCTTGTACCCTTTGCAGTTGAGGTAATTAAAGGCCCCAGCCACTATTTGAGAATTTACGGTACAACTACCCCAGCTAGAATGAAGAGAAGTACAATGCTCTAAACAGTACTGCTTTTCTGCAGTCATCTAAACAAATACTGTTCTGTTTTATTAACAAGCTGCCTTTAGACTAACTAACAAGATGTACAAGTTGAAAAATCTAACATGGACTTATTCACACTAAAGAATGAAAAATGTCCTTAAATGCACCAGTCCTTGAATTACGTCTTTTTTTGAACAGTTGCTGCTCTCAACTCTCCTCACTTATGTCATTTGCTAAGCTCCAATGCTAACACGTAATGTAACTGCAAAAAAATATGGGCAATTAATTGCTCTGTGAATTGATTATACCCTATTATAAGGTTGAACTGAGTGAACTCTCCCTAACTTGACTCTTTACAAGACCCCTGGGTCAGGAAACAGCCCTGCAGGACTCAAGGACGACACTAATGGAAGGTACAGTGACAAATGGCTAATTTACAATGAGACAAGCTCACGCTAAAGTAAATATCACTGCATTGCCTTTCAGCCTCCATCCTCCGGGGCCTCATTTCTGGTCATCGCAGCCATATGTTTGCAGCTCTCCAGCCTGTCCCCAGTGCATAACTCCATCCACATCCCTTTACGGCAAAGAACCGACCAGTTCAAAATATAACATACCATCTCTCCTAAACATTAATGTTCCCATCGTTCTGTCTTCTCAGCCGGGTTCAGTGTTTGTAGACACCTTTCTCATGCATTTCAGTTCAGGCTGCATATTTATCAGTTTTAAGTTTCGAGGTGCTTTGTCAAACTAAACTCTTTTCATCCCCAGCGTCCACCTGTCCAATGTGGAAATTTTTACCCTAAATTCTCTAATAGCGGCCGGGTTTGATTTACCTCAACACAAGGCATGAGGAACAATTACTGTAAGTTTTATAATAGTGGCCGGGTCTTGATTTACCTACAGGGTAATGGGCATTTATTTTAAGGCTTACATTAGAGACAGGCCTGTAATTCTAATTCCTCTGTCTGTTAAGGGAATTTGCTTATATCTAGTATGAACTTATTGTTTTCTTATTCTCCAGTTTGCCTTGTTAAGTCTGTACCACGTTATGATGCTATACAAATCTCACTTCATGTATCAGAAACGGATTTATTTAAGTTTGTTTTCACAGCAAGGAATTTGCTAGAAAAACAAAATTCAGTTGGGAGTTGGCATAATTTCCTCTATGAGCAGTGTTTCTTCTGACACATAGTCTTACAGATGTCGTCCATCTGTGGGTTTTGGGGGGAAGACAAGGCATTTCTCCCTAGTCACTACAGTCAGTGTCTCAAGCATCTAATCATGAAGGAGCTTGCTTTGTAACGTTTGCACAGATTCTCAATACATATGCATATACCTGGTGGTTGGTTTCACTGCTATCTGCTGCTCACAGTCCCCTTCGTATCTTATTTTCCTAGCTGACCTCTGCATTTCATTCATGTTATCTGGGGTTAGGGTTAGGGTTCCCAATTTAAGTATCAGTCATTACGTCATTGGGCATATAGATTGCTGGTAATACATACGATTGCACATTGAAGACTGGTAGCAGCCAAACAGGACAGCATTCATATCTTGTCATATCAAACAGTCATATCTTGTGGCTGGATGATGGCTCGGAGAACAGATTCCCCGTGACAGACACAACATCAACTGGCACAGCACCTTTTTAATGTTATCATAGCCTATGCCTAAAACGACTAACAATGATAGGTGATGACGAGGTGAGAGAGCTAAAAGGTACTGTTGTACTGACTACATTATACTAAGAGGTATTTCAAATTTTTAATACAATAAACAACATTTATGATATTAGTCAGCAAAACTTACTATATTGATTGTGTCATATTGCTAACCCTTTTCTTTTTTTTAAGCGACAACCCACTCTGTTTAGCTGCATGATAAGATTACTAGATGGACAGTGGATAGCAGCAGCCTGTGGTGTACAGGCTGTAAGGATCGTAGGTAGCCAGAAGCCTGCTGCTGCCGATTCAAAATAGAGAACACAGACATTTCTGGGTGATTGTCTGAAAGCATCTTAACTCTCAGTTACAGAACTCTGCTGAGTATCAGCCTGTTAAAGCTAAATTTTCTCTCCTCCTGTCTCTGTGATCACCTATACGACAACAACAACAGATCTATTTGAATGAAGTGTGTGCTGGTCTCTAGTTTCATTAAGAGGGTATAGGTGATATACTATAGGTAAGGAAAAAGATCAGGATTATCAGCCTGCATGTTGTGAGCCTGCAGTGAGTCATTTTTGAAAGCCACCAGGGCCAGAGTGGAAAATCTTTCTTACATTAATTATGTCACAACTGTATTGTTTGTGTATTGTTGGGGCAAGATGCTCTCTCTGAAACATTGTTTTAATGTTTAAATATTGTTTTAATAATTTACTTCAGCTTGGTCTTTATCAGAGTCGGCAAAAGTACGCTATCGCTGATGAGTTGCCACTCCTATCGCTTCGCTGTAAACACTGGGCGCTGCTGATTTTGCGGGGGTATTAGGTTGCTCCTTAGTCTGCCAAATGTCAACAAATCTGGAACTGTACTTCTGTCCTTAACAATACAATAACATGCTTCAACAACTTTTTACAATAATGCTGTAATGACTTAAGCAGCGTAGTAAAAATACACTTAATAGACTGTATTAAATATACACTTTTATAGTATAATATTGTTATTACTGGCTGCTACGTCCCTTGCACTAATTTCATCTACTCCTATTGCTGCTTCTCACTCACTTATTTATTACCATAGATGTGTGATTTTTATTTTTATTATGTGTGCTTTTTACCATGTTATTTTAATTTTATTGTCTACAATGTCCACTTCCTGCTGCAACTATGTAAATTTCTCCACTGTCAGACTATTAAAGGATTTCTGATTCTGATTCTGATTCTTAAGCAATGAATGCTGTTAAATGATCAATATAAATTAATATAAATACAATTGTATGTAATATTTACAAATCAATTGTATACTTAAAATAATGTCTTAAAATCCTAGGCATCTAACCTATCTAATTCATAGTAGAGAGAACACATTCCCACTTTGTATAAAAACAAAATCATTAATATTGCCGCATGAAACGGTATGAATCTTTTGTAATCAGCCAATGGAACGTCCAAGGATTGAGATCATCAGCTTTTGGACTAAAAAGTAATAACTCTGAGTTTACTGATAAGCTCAAAGACTTTAAAATCAACATTTTAACGGAGAACTGGGACAGGGGAGACTTGCCCACTGGCTGTCCTCCAGGCAATGAAGAGTTGATAGTCAATTCAAGAAAGCTCTCTAGAGTTACACAAGGAAGAAGCTCAGGAAATACTTAGTCTGGTTTAAAACTGAATATACAAATTCCATTGAACTTGTTAGAGAAGGTGAAAATTATATATGGCTAAAGATAAAGAAAGACCTGACCTCCAAACACATCTTTCTATGTGCGTTCTATATCCCTCCAGCTGAATCAGTAAGGATCATACCTTTACTGCTCTAGAAGGAGACATCAGTCATTTCCAAACTCAGGGAAGTATCTTAATTGTGGGCGATATGAATGCACGCACAACAGAAGAGGGAGACAAATACATGAATAATAAAACTAACACCTGCCACACCTAGGAATAACTGATAAATTATGATAACGATAAAATGACAAACAACAATGGGAAGGAACTACTGCAGCTCTGCTGGGCCTGGTCTGTACATAGTCAATGGTAGGTTAAGAGGGGACTCCTTTAGCCACACCTACAGCTCTTCTCTTGGCAGCACAGTGGCTTGTGTGTGTAACAGATTTGGACCCTTTCTCTTTTAAAAGCATTCACAGTCAAGCAACGAACCCTTTTTTCAGACCATAACCAAAATAGGATATACCTAAAAAGAACACACCCTAACCAACCATGCCCCAAACCCAGTAAACAATATAAGAACTCTACTATTAAATATTCAAAAACTACATTTCTGGAATCATATTAAAACAAGTGACTCTCCTTTTTCCTACAAAGCCCTATGCTGCCAGGAGTTGAACCCACAAAGGAGTCTCATCTGCCTAATTGAAAATTGGACAGAACTAACAAAATCACATAACAAAATCGAAACCTATCTAGCCCTAAACAGGCAGTACACTGTGGCAACCTACCTGACCTGCCCTACCTTTCCGTCAATTTTGGACTGTTTTTCTACTATTTCCCTGCAAGACCTCATTTATCTGGTGAGCAGTATGAAACCTTCCTCAAGCCCTGTTGATATTTTACCTACTTCTATACTTAAAAATGTATTTGGGTCTATTGGTCCATGCCTGGTCTCTATTATAAATAGCTCCCTGCAATCTGGTTGTGTCCCAGCTTATTTCAAACATGCATTTGTTCAGCCTCTTCTGAAAAAAAACCCAACCTTGATCCATCCCTTCCCAAAAACTACAGACCTATATCTAAGGTGCCCTTTGTCTCAAAGATCTTAGAGAAAGTTGTTGCCAATCAGCTCACTACTGTTTTGACTACACACATTTTTTCAATTCCAATCTGGTTTCCGTCAGAAGCATTCCACTGAGACAGCTCTTCTCAGAGTCTCCAGTGAGAAAATGATGTCTTCTGATGTGGGTGAATGCTCTGTTTTGGTATTACAGGATCTAAGCGAAGCTTTTGATGCTGTAGATCACAGCATTCTGACTGAAAGGCGGAGTTTTTCTGTGTTGCTTGGGCCCAACTTGTCTGAAACTTCTGCTCTTTCCTGTGAGATGCCTCAGGGCTGTGTCCTGGGTCCTATTTTTTTTTAAATATATGCTTATATATGCTTCCCTTGGGTCATATTATTAGCACATCGAAAGGTATAGCTTATCACTGTTATGCCGATGATATCCAGCTGTATGTCTCTTTTAAGCCTGATGAGACTGACAAACTGGCTGTTTTGCATGATTGTCTGACTGCCATTAAGGACTGGATGGCTAACAAGTTTTTACAGCTGAACTCAGCTGTAAGCTAAGCTTTAAGATGGAGGTCCTTATCATTGCTTCAGATAGCATAGCTTCCAAGGTTACTCAAGGTGTTGGGTCCCTTTCTTCTGCTGTACAGTCGAATCTTAGAAATCTTGGTGTTATATTTGATCAGGCTATGTACTTGTGATCAACACATCAAATCATTGACCCGTACATGTTTTTTCCATCTAAGAAACAATGCCAAACTCAGTTCCGTTGTATCTCAAGCTGAGAGATGATCATGTATGCTTTTATATCATCCCGGCAAGACTACTGCAATTTCCTCTTCACCTGCCTTAGCAAGTCATCTCTGGACGTCTACAAATAGCTGCTGCAAGGCTTTTGACCAGGTCCAGCAGGACAACTCATATCACACCCATTTTATCTTCCTTACTGGCTACCCATTAAGTTCTGGATTCATTTTAAGGTTCTTGTTTTTAAGCCCTGCCTGGTCAGGCACCAGTGTATATCTCTGACCTGCTCCATCCTTACATCACCAGTAGATCACTTAGGTCTTCTGACAAGGACTTACTGGTTGTTCCTCGTGCCCGACTGAAAACAAAAGGTGATCGTGCCTTTGAAGTGGTGGCTCCGACAATGTGGAACGCCCTTCCAATAGACATACAATCTGCGGTCTCTGTTGATGCCTTTAAAAAACAGCTGAAGACTTATTTAAATTGGCCTTTGTCTAGCCTTGTGGTGTATGTTTGTCATTTTTGTGTGTTTTGAAGGTCTGCTGTTGCTTATATTTTATTGCCTGTTTCTATTTACAGTTTTACACTTCTGTTGTTCTCATCTAAAGTGTTATTGCCTGATTTCAGTCACTGCAGGTGTACAGTATGTGTGTTAATGTCTCAGCCAAACTGTATGTTGTAGCAAAGCGCCACAAGATGGCAGTAGCTACATTTCAAGTGCCATATGGGAACCTTGCAAGTCAATGCATTTCCCACAACACGTTCCTGAAAATGTTTCACAATAAAAACCTTGTTAAGAAATGAAGGGTAAGGGTTTCTGTCCACTGTAACGCTAGAGGGCTTTTATTTGAAACTGATACAGGAAGTGTTACAGTAACAGCGTAATGCAGTAGCTTTAACAGAACAAACGGGAGCGGATCAAAACGTGGCTTCGTACTATAATATGACCAGTTTTACTCATCAAACAGATGTAATTAGAAATAGAGGCCTGCCTTTAATACAGGCCTGCTTACCTTCTGCAGTTCAGGTAAATAAAGGGCCCAGTCACTATTTGAGGAAATACAGTGTGCATGGTTTTTGTGTGTACACATCGTTTATACATCTGGCCCCTGGTCCTGGCGGCAAAGAGGGAGGGGGTAATTCTCCTGTTTGTCTCACACATCTCACATCCTGCAACCTTGCGATGCAAGTTTTTTCAGACCCTTGAAGGCAGATTTGTCTGATGTGTCATTTATTTGGTTTCCAAGAAGAGTTTTCAAGGGAGGTAAGATACTCTTACCGGAGGCTAAAGGAGTCGGTCTAGACCTGCTCTTTATGACAAAGTGCCCTGAGATAACGTTGTTATGATATGGCGCTATATAAATAAAACTGAATTGAATTGAATTGAATTAAAGGATTGAAGATGTTGTCATGTAGTGAGCCTTTGACATCAGCAGCAGTGTGGGGCCTCTGAGGGTCCCGGACTCGGTACAGATAACATGACTCTCCTGAAAGTTCGTAACAGTACGCGGCTAAGCACAGAACTGCTTAACTTTGTCAGTGTACTGTACATGTCATTTATTGATTTTGGGTTTATTCACTGAGCTGTATTGTTGTGATCTGTTTCATAGTTAGGTTATTGGCTCTGCCACATCGCTAAGTTGATGTTAGTTATGCTGCACACAGTACTTGTACATCCAGTAACAACTATGTCTTGCATGCAAACTAACCATAATCTTTTCTAACCTGAAACCATTATCCTACACTGATCACATATATATACTGTATTTCAAATTGGCTTCCACAGATGCTGAGAGGAAACTCAAAGTTCCCGCTTCACATAGCTTACTCTTTTGTTTCTGGTTTAACATGTGTGTTCCTGCTTGTGCACGTGCAGAACATATGAAGGCAGAACAAAGAAACATACACACATTCTTTCTGGTGCGCACCCAACATGCGCGCACACACACACACACACGCAAACTCTCTCTCTTTTGTATACACACGCGCATACACTCCTTTTTGTTTTTAGTTAACTACATTTAGTTAGATTACCTGTTGTGTGTTTTACCATTATTATCTGAACTCCAAAACCCTTTAACCTTTACTAGCTATTAATATGATCATTTTGATTGTAGTTATTAATTTAATTATTAATCAGAGTTCCAAATTGATAGTTTAGTATATTTGATTTATGAGACTAAATTCATTAATTGGCTATCAATTTTCCCTTTTCAAAGGCTGGTGCCCTGATGTGACTTGAATGTAACTCTATTATTTAATGTAAATATTGATTATTTCTGATAGCCTGAAGTGAGTGTAATCACTCTTGTAGAGAAAACATCCCTTGTCATTGCTAAATAAGTATATATCCGACTCCAGCTGCGGATCAAGAATCATCGCACACAGCGCTTGCAACTTAAGACCACCAGAAACATCGCTGCTTGAGACAACTTGCTCTGCCACCACCGCGTTCCAGTGGGCAACACCGCGCTGGGAGACCGTGAAGTGAAACTGCAGCTAAAGCGACAGTTGGTGGCCCCTCTGCCAGAAGATTTCATCAGAAACCATCCGCAAAAGTAAATCACATGCTCCTATTTCTATCGCCAAAGATAATTCATTCTTGAAACTGCTATTCAAACAATCTATTTTCTACGTTTATTTGATTTTATTTCACATCATATCATTACGTAATATCTCGTATATTCACTCTACTCACATGTTAATAAACATTTAGTTATAAAGAAATGTTTCTATCTATCACCAAGTATTGTCTGTGGATGTTTCTTCATAGTAGAGATCAAGGATCAGTGTATTGAGATTTCACCCCTCAGGTAATAAGACTGATCAATTAAATTCTTTTAATTTTCCTTCGATTGAAGGTGGTGCCCAGAATTTAATAATATAACTTTAAAGTAGGTTACACTACACTCTATTTCATCTTTCTGTACCAGTTAATGTGTCAACACTATATAATTTTGGTGCCTCTTTGTGATTTATTAATCAATAAACAATTGTTCAATATACATATATGTGTGTATAATTACTAAATTGAATGCATCAGCTGATATTTTGAAAGTAATTGAAAGTAGAAGAGAGTCTAATAAACCATTCAGCAGGTGGTGGTATACACTAAAAATGGAAATTAAGGAGCCTTTACTGCATAATTTGGAGTTCTTAAAGCATGTTATCTTATTGTGAAGGACAGAAGTATGGTCCTGGATGAGTTGACAGCATGCATTTTGATTTTGCCGACTCAGGAACAACCTATTACCCCCACAAAACCAGCAGCGCTCAGTGTTTACAGGGAGGAGATAAGGGTGTCCAACTCAGGAAATAAATCACCGGCAATAGCGTCCTTTTCCTCTGGTAAAGACAAAGCTAAAGTAAATGGTTAAAACGATATTCAGTTAGAAAAGTAAGAAGTTAGACTTTACTTTAACACCACTAAATTAACTGAAAACTTTACATGATTATTTATATTAGTAAAAGTAAGTGAAGTGAAATTTTAATAGAATGTTAGCAAAAAAGTGTCAGACTCAGGAAACACTTCCGCTAGCTAACGTTAACTTAGATTTTCGGCTAACTTAGTTAGTGTTACTTACCAGCTGATATTAACGTTACCACTGCAACCACCCAGCCAATGGCCAAAGGCTCTAAAAAGACTTCCTGCAAATCACACAAATCCAGAACACAAACTTGAAAATAAACTAAATAAATAAACTCTGCATTTAAGAAATATGTTGGCTAACTCTCTTTGCTTCCCTAGTTTACTGTAACTAATGTTACCCTAAGACTAAGACTCCCTAGGACTCCTCCTGATTAAAGTGGTGAGCCACTGTTACACAATACAAGAAGATGAACAGACAGAATTAATGGAGTTAAGAGTCAAAAATGGTGAAAACAATATTTTGTTAAATATTTTAATAATATTTTGTGGATATCAAAGTGGATTTAACTAATGTTAGCTAGCTAATAACCTTTATGTAACTTAAAACTAGAGTGCTGGACTTTTACATATAAATGTACGTCTGTTACATTCAAGCCGCTGCCAAACGAGTTCACACAATGCTGATTAAGCATGAAAAGAAAGAGATCGACGGTGAGGACAAACATGGATAACCATTGGTGTAGCTTTTCCTCATTGGAGAGCGCTGAAAGAAGAGAAGGGACTGAGGGCAGACAATAGACGTTACTGCTCTTGGACAAGTTGGTGTTTGGGAAATATTTGGAGTAGGCTATGTAGCTATTATATTTACTCTACCTAAATAATGGATTATTGTCTTTGAACTGTGGAAATTTGAGCAATCTCCCCTGTAGGTATTCCTCATGAGCATGCATCAATGTGTTTGTGTAATTACTCTCACTGCCGAAAGGGGGAGACAAAAGTTCCGCACTCCAGCTTTAAGTTTTAGACAGGTTAACAGTTATATGTTTTTACCTTTTAGCTACAAGATAGAACTATAAGACAGTGGGAAAGTCAGCTAGGCTACCTAGCAGCTTAACTTCTCTTGATAGAAGGGGCAACGTTTGAAAATGTCAGTTTTACATAAAACAGTAATAGAAATAATATACTTACGTTTTTTGTTGAGTTAATTATTTTCTGTTTTTCTTTTACCGCCACTTTCACCAAAATGGTTAAAAAACAAAAATCTCCCTTGCCATTGGACAGTTTCTTGTGGGCAGGATTACTACTGTAGAGAAGAATTACAGTAGTGACCGAATATTTCCCCATAATTCTTTTCTGTTTACAGTAACATACTGCATACTTGTTTCACAGTATCTTACTGTTGATATTAAAGTAAAATACTGTACAAATTACAAAACTTGGTTACAGTGTGTCACTGGTAGAATGAACAAGAAGGTGATGTATATTGGTGCTGCAGCATGCTGCCATATCAGCCGGTGATAGTGCAAGCAATTAATATGGGCTAATTAATACATTTAAACTCAGCAGTCCTGCTCCTCCTCTGAATATTTGAAAAGACAAATGTATGACTTTAAAGTCCAATAAACAAAAATGTTAAATAAAATATGCATATGCAAAACATTAGTCCATATTAGATTAAACAAACAAATACAAAATGGGGTTTGGGTATTTGCAAGTTATTTGCTAAGATTCCAATGATTTAGATAATTAATGAAAGTTTCCACGCTGTGCCAGCTATGTATAAAGGGAAGCAAGTGCGAGTGTGGTTCTTTTTACCAGTCAGTACAAAGACAAATAAATGCAAGGCTGCTCCCAGTAATCTTGTTAAATTATTAGTGCATAGGGGTAGGGACTGAATGTTAAACTAACCTTTATCATAGTTTAATATGTTAACATGTATTAAAGACAAACAGTAAGTTTCCATCATTTGATGTTGACTGTTGATGAAGCAAGTTTTGTTTGGAAAGGCTTACTTTGTGCCATGATGCTTTCAGCAGAACTCTTGATGGACTCGTCGCAACTGTCTTTCATTCTCATGGCAAAAAGTTAAAGTTATGGACATTAAATTTACCCTTAAATAATTAATGAAGTTGCAGATGCTTTGCCATCCATATGTAAAATTATACACAGCCTTCTCTTAAATCAAAGGCTGTAGATGAAACACATGCATAATTCCTTCTGCTGTGTGATAACTACAGGTGTTTAATTAACTGATGGAAAGGATCCGACATTCTACAAGTTGTTGTGGGAAACTCACTCATCTGTATCAGTATTTATGGTTCTGTGGAACTCCGGGTCACTGGATTACATGCATGTGGATGCAATAAGAGGTGGTCTGAGCTGGTTTTTACACAAACGCAAGTTCATGCCAAAATAAGCACCAAAATTGCACTGTGCTGCCTAATCAGCATACACACAGCCTTAGTTCCACCACACTGTGAACACAAAAGGCACAGACAAAAAATAATTCCTGTGTCCCAGGAAAATTGCATAAATTTTCTCTGGTGCAGGCTCTGTGCTGGCAGAAAATAGACCCCTATTTTTCTTGATGAGTTGGTGTAGGGAATATTGCCACTAGTTTCCACTTGGAAAAGTAAGCAAACTGAAGGTCAGTGTGTGGTAGTCTCTGAGCTACTTTATTCTGCCAAAGAAACTAGCCAAGGATGTCCTCTGTAACCTTCATTATTTGATATATCAATGGAGCCTCTGGCCTTTGCCATCAGGAGTCACCATTGAATTTGCAGAATACTCCCTGATATAGCACTATATGCACATGATATAGTTTGTTTGATGACATGTTTTTAAAAAATCACTACCAGCTCTGACACATCAAAAACTTTACATATTTTCTGGGTATAAAGTTGAACACGTTCAACAAGTTGAATATTCTACTGTATTATTATTAATAATATGCCCAAACCAATGGTGTTTGTTCAAGGCTTTAACAAAACACCATATATTATAATTGCAGCTAAATGTAATAAAAAATATGTAAACTTCTAATAACATTGGAAATAAAAATGAGAAATCTTCCATCTCACCATTTGTAGATGGTGCCACAAGTCATTCCCTACTGTGTTAGTGTAGGCAAAGTGATTGAGGTATCTCTGGAGACAAAAGAAAAACACAATCAATTTCAACATTCTGTCATAATTACAGCAATTCACCTCAACAAGTATCTGTACACCAAAATGTACATATTATGTAATTATGCCAACAAAAATACAGACAAACATACACTGAGTCCCTGGACAAAGACAGGCTCTGAGAGGAAATCGGACAGCATCCTCAACACTGCTGCACCCTGAGGAGCCACACATACACAGACAGAGGCAAGGGATCAGTCTATAAATCAATAAATACATGTTCTATTGTATAGCACACAATTAGCACAATATACACTATGTACAGTGGTTGAACTCAATGATTAATTTCTGGTTAATTTTCTGGCCTCTACTACCCCCTGTGACAGGCAATGTAGACATCTTTATGCTGTGATGTATGATATAAGATCTTGCTGATGTCTGTGTACCTTGCTGTATGAGATGACATCAAACTGCTCACTGATCTTTTCTGGCAGGATGATACTGTCTTCTTTAGAAGAAAGAGGATGAGAGGAGGTCAATGCATCGACTGCAAACACCCTGTGGACGTCATCAAGTATTATCAAGTCTTTCTGGAACAAACAGACAGACAAAATGTATTAAGATGTGCAAAGTTGATGACAGAAATATGTATTGATAAGAGGACAGCAAGTGTCAAGTCCAAATGCATTGTGTTCTCACTACGTTCCATGCAGGCTCGGCGTGGTCTGCTCCCAGGTAAGACACATATGAAGCAAAGCCCTCATTCAGCCAGACCTCATTCCACCAGTGCAGAGTCACCAGGTTACCAAACCACTGCACCAGAGATGACATCAGTCAATTTGTTGACTAATCAATGAGTAAATAAATCAATAGATACAATACAAAATTTTAAAAAATCTGTTCACCATGTGTGCTAGTTCATGAGCAATGATGGTGGCAGTGGTCTCTTTATTTCTGTTTGAGGAGGTCACAGGGTCATAGAGAAGGTTGGTTTCTCTGTATGTCACCAAACCCCAGTTCTCCATTGCACCAAAAAAGAAGTCTGGCAGAGCGATTTGATCTGTGAGGCAGAGAGCAGGTTTTAATTCGGGTTAAAGGAACTGAACTTAAATACATGCCAATATACCCCAAAACTTTATAAATTGGGTTCATCCACACTGTATTACAAAAAACATTTCCTCTCTTCCCTCTACTGTAGTGGCCTTAAGCTATGCAGGGAGAGCAGAGCAATAGTATTCCATTAACCCCCGATGTACTGGGATGGCAGCAGAAATCTCAGGGAAGTATATCTCAAAATTTAGGTAAAAAGTGTTTTTGTTTGTAATGAGTGAATCGACCCTGTAAGCTAGAGTGATATTTGAGCTAAATTTAAATCCACAATGAAATATGGAACATCAATGAAATATGGAACATCTTGCTCACATAAAGTGATTTACCTATTTTCTCTTAAAGAGGAATATTGGGGTATGTTGCAGTGAGGACTCAGTTATAAGCAGGGATGAACTGTGTTTCTCAATTTAATTTCTTAATTTCTCAAGTGGGGTCAATAACGTTTCATGTCAACTCATCTGAAACCAGGCGCACTGGATCTGTCTGTGTAACATGGATGAGTGTAAGAATAAAAAAAACTCTTCCAGTAACTGAATGGAAAGGCTCAAAGTGCTGGTGTGAAAGGGCCAGTCACAGAAAACAACTTCAGCTGACCAGGACTTTTCCTCAAATGACTGTAAAAGCAGGCTCACCTGACTTGCTTAGAGGGTAGGAGACGTTATAGTACAACTGGAAGAAGTCCAGTATGGGTCCAGTCACATTGAGGGCGTAGTTTCCCTGTTTCTGCTCAATGGCCGTCCTGTGAGCCCAGATACGGATCTGAACACAGCAAACAGCAAACTCTTGTATTTTATGTATTATCATGCATAAAAGTTTTAAAAGACTGAAGTGAAGATATTTTCATAAATTTAAAGGCTAAATTACAAAATATGTACAGTACACATATTTGTGGCAACAACACAGTAGATAGCAGAACATTATCAGCAGGGGTGGAAGTAACAAATTACATTTACTCTTACTGTAACAAAGTCGTTTTTTGGTTGCTGTATGCCAGTTAATTTGTGATAATTTAAAACAAATTTTAAGGATATGTACGATGTGAGAATAATATCAACTACAACTGCCTTTCGCCCAATGTCAGCTGGGATAGGCTCCAGCCCCCCCGCGACCCTCTGAGGATAAGCGATATAGATAATGGATGGATATTAAAGGTATTAAACTAGATTTTGACAGAGAGACCCTTTAAAAAACAGGCGCCAGTTGCCAAAACACCTTAAGTTTTCTCCTTAGCTGAGGGATTTACTTAAGGGTGTTGCAAAGAATCCTTGAAAAGGTTTCCTTAGCTAAGGAAAAACGTTTTGCAGCGATAAAATTGTACAGTTTCCATGTAGACTATGTGTTTGCTTGCACTTGCGATACCTTTTATCGCCTCACCTGTTATCATTGCACAAATTTGGCCTAATAGTAAAACAAATGGCAGAAGAACAGAAGACAAGAAAACCAAATTGGTCAGAGGAGGAACAAAATTATACTTCTGGAGGAATAAACAATAAAAGAAAGCATATACTAAAAAGTAAATTTGATCTGCAAATAAGAATGGGAGCCATAGTCTTCAGCTATCAAGCTCCTCTTCTGTGGAACCAGCTTACCGTTTGTGTAAGGGAGGCAGATGCCCTCCTCACATTTAAGAGTAGGCTTAAGACTTTCCTCTTTGATAAAGCTTATAGTAGGACTGACTCAGGTGAGCCCTGAGCCACCCCTTAGTTATGCTGCTATAGGCCTAGACTGCTGAGCTCCTCTCCCTCTCCGTCTGTACGTACTCTTATCACATTAATGCTTGTTACTAACTCAACTGCTTCCCTTCTCTCCTCTTTCTCTCCTTCTGTTGCTCTCTCTCCTTCTGTTGCTTTCTCCGAGTGTTTCTGCCTCCGGAGCTGCGGAGTCTGGATCTGTGGTTGTGGAGCTGCGGAGTCTGGATCGGTGGTTGCGGAGCTGCGGAGTCATGATCTGTGGTTGCAGAGCTGCGGAGTCGTGATCTGTGGTTGCTGAGCTGCGGAGTCATGATCTGTGGTTGCGGAGCTGCGGAGCCTTGATCTGTGGTTGCGGAGCCTGGATCTGTGATGCGGGCCACCTGCTGCCCCCGTGTTGCTGCTCGGCAGCCGCTGCTGCTATTATTCTTTTTGGACTTATTATTAGTATTACTACTACCGTATTGCTATTAGTATTATTTGTATTAACATTAATACCATTCCCACTACT
>LKNJ01005432.1:572-52997 GCA_002120245.1 Maccullochella peelii
TTTTTTTTTTTTTTTTTTTTTTTTTTATGTCTGCAGAATTAAATCAAATGGAAATATTCTAGATGCCTTGAGCCTCATTTTATACTCATATCCCCAAAATTCATGTTTGGCTGCACAACATGCAACCAAGTATGACTTTAACTGGGTGATGGGTCAGTTTAATGTTATGATTTACACTGTAAAAAAGACAAATTGAGAACTCAAAATTTCAAGGCAACAAACTTCATTAAAATTTTGAGTTAGACTATTTTATTTAATTACTAATTTAAAAGTTTAGGCTCTGAGTTTATTCAACATTCTTTTGTTAACTTACTCAAAGTTAGAGAAACATTTTTTTTTACATCATCACAACCCAGAATTTTTACTTCTCTTAGTTTACTCTGTACCCAATAGAAATTCTTGGATTCCATTTTTTAAAAATTCTATCACTTAATATGTCAACTTTTATCCCTCATGACAGCTTTTGCTGCATTGCTAGCAGTCACAAAAAGCCCTGGAACACTATTCTTAAATATGACCCCTAAATCTAAAGTGCAGAAAGTGCATAACTCTCTTCATCATGGTTTGTGTTTTGATTTTGATCAGAGAAGACCATCTCACTCCTCTGATATAAAACACATAACAACCTCTGTCATGTAACTTTCTTCATATCAGAAAAAAGGATTTATGAAGAATTTAATACACTATCTAATTACACTGTTAATAATAAAAGTCTGTTTAATATAACTTATTGTGATATTCTGCACACAACAGATAAAGTAAACAGTTTTCCTGCATTTCCCCCTGCAGAACACAAGTTGGCAAATCTCTCTCGCTTTGTAATGAATCACAGATTAAGAAACTTTTTTTAAGCAAGAGGCAAGTTTAATTTTTTGCCACATTTCAATATTTGCTTTAAATGCTGAGGCCTAACAACTTGTAATTATTGTTTATGTTTATCAGAATTAATAAGAATATATTATATAATACTCTATATAAAGAGTTAAGTGTATTCTAACTAATCGGCAGCAACATAAAAGGGAGAATGAGCAGCATTGGAAGACATAGATACATTTTGTGTTATTATTTATACATTTTTTAATTTACCTAACCATTTTCTTTCATAGAGCAAAAACAAAGCATTTGCTTGTTAATGATGAAAGAGCTCCATAACTCCCATGTTGATTGACGATCACTGAGATGTATGACACCTCTCAACTTGTCATAGAGGAGTTATTTGTACTCTGCTGCGATCCATTCTGTGAAGAAAGACCAGATGTCCCATCTTAATTAGGCCGGCAGTGATGTTTTTAATGACTTCTAGCCCATTACAGGCGATGGAAGAGTTTTCAGATCTTCCTCCTGTCACTCCAGTGGGCCTGCTGCTCTTTGTCTCAGGCTTGAATGTGAGTTGTGACACATTTAAATCCTCTAAAGACAGTCAGGGAGAGAGAACATGCACGTTTGTGTGTGTGTTTAGGCACCCACATATAAATGAGAGCTGGAGACAAAGAACTGTGGAATCTGTTGTCGGAGAATGAGAGCAACTTTCCCTAATGTGTTCTATGTTGTTCGTTTATCATGCACACTTCATTTATGGGAATGTGGGCAAGTATTGGAAAATATATTTAATTCATGGTATATGAAGTTGAAAAACTAGGCCATTGTAGCTGATGCAAGATCTGCTGTGTGTGCTCCTTAAATAATAGTGCAAAGGAAGGAAAAAAAATCGCCCTCCAAGGAATCCGTGTAGTTCTCTCTCTAAGGTTTTGAGTCAGACAACACCTTTTCCCTTTCTTCCCTCCCCCTTTGCTTCAGCTCTCTTTCTTCTGTTTGGTTATTTTGTAGTTCTGCTCCCTGACTTTTTACTTTTTTCTTCTTTTTCTTTTTTTGGGAGCCAAGTCACGATAATACTGTCAGGGAATGTCTTCCCTCTCATTCATTTTAACTGGATCATGACTCAAAAAATGCTCCCAATGAAACAGCATCAGAAAAGGCAGCTCATATTAGAGCTGCAGATCAAACATGAATATAGTCTATTTGCAGTGATATCCCATCCTGTGATGTGTCAATGAGTAACATCTGCAGAGCCGTGTTGGAGGATCCTGAGGTGAACAGACACACCACCTGCCCGTCCTATCTGCAGCACATGAACCACCTCAAGGTAAAGATAGAAGTAAGTTTCTGAACAAATGTTATTGCTTGCTGTAATGAGGGTATAAAATGTTATTAATATTTTAGAACAAGCTCTATTTTTCATTTCTGAAACCCACTGTGGGGCTTCTTTTCAAAGTGTTTCAGTCAAAACCCAATGGGAGATTCAATTGACTTTAATCTTGCATTCGTTTGAAAATTTGAGCCCATTAGTTAACTTTGCCTTCTCTGTGCAGTTTTCATTGCATTTCAATGAAGCCGCTTTCCTGTGGTGTTAAAACACTAATAGTTGCTTGAAATAGCAAATGAGAGAGAAGGAAAATGAGCATAAGAGAGAATAAGAGAGGAAGGAAAAAGGAGACAGAGGGAGAGGAGAAGATGGTTACGGTGGTCAAAAATGTTATTGTGAAACATCTATATTTTAAACATTCTATATATATGACCTTGGGGATTAGAGAAATCTAATACATTGCTATGAGGTGTATATATACCACATATAATACCATCACCATATATGTATGTGCTTGAGTGAATCATTTGCAGATTGAGACACAATATTAGGTATGCTGTGCCACCTTTCATGCTCTGACAACATATCAGCTGCATCCACATAGCAAGGCTAATTGGTAAAACACATTGTAGCTGCAGAAGTGAGAGGTCAGGCCATAATAAAATAAAGGAATAAGGGTGGGACCTGAATTATTCTCTTTGATGTCAGGTGGACCTCAGAAGTGAGACTCTCTAATTGCCACGGCTCTGTACCGTTTCTCTCCTCTCTCCACTCTTTCTGGACAGTGTTCACATGTCTCTCTTTCACCTACTGTCACTGTACTCAGTGAGTCAAACTTCGGAGATCTCCCCACCTAGGGCTAGCTCATCTCCACTCAGTATGATGGATGTGAATGCTCTTCATACAATATATCCCCTTTAGACTTTAAGTTCCGAGCATCTCTGAAATTGCCTTTTTGCGGATTCATGAGTGAGGGCATTGAAAACCTCCCAGCAGTGCTTTCACCAAACATTTTTCAAAAGGTGTTTGTGTCACCAAGCTCATCTAGCTCTCCACTCAGCCAGCCCTTCCAACCAGCAGCTTCACCCAATCACAATAGGCAAGATACCCGTGGGGGTCAGTGGATGGGACTGCATCCACTCTGTCCACTGCCTTTAACCAAATGCTTTTCATCACATGCTAAACAGCTCTGCTTTTTCACCCAGAATCCCCATTAATGAAAAGTAGGTCAAGTGCAGAGCTCCAAAAGGAATGCCAAAATCTCCCACCCCTGCACTACCCCTACCACCAGCCAGACCCAGTGGAAAATCATGCAGAGAAGAAACTCTCCAGCAATTTGTCATGCTTTTCAGCGATGCTCTGGCTCACGCTAAATGTATGTACACATCAAAAGAAATGATGAGAATGGCTATTTCACAAGCACTCTCTGCATTGTTAGATTCCTTAAATGCTTCTCCTGCTGGTGAGCAAGGCTGCGTCAAAGCAAAATGAGTCAACAGATCTTATAGAAATGCCAAAGTATCCCATGGATTTTTTATAGAATCAGCCTCTGTGTCCTTGTGGGATCCCTCCTACCTCAGTGCAGTCCCTCCTCGAATGTAAGCTCATGTTGTTGTTTCTGTTGCCTCTCTTTAATGAAGCAACCCCCCCTCCCCCAGCATCATCACAAGCTACTGACACAATGCCTCACTAATCCTACGACCAGCTTTTGGATATGGCACCCACACAGTCAAATGAGCAAACAAAGAAGCTTAAGTCCTCTATACTGGATTAAAGAGGTATAGGAATAATGGCGGGTCACAGATACCCAGTCAGTTAGCACGGCCGCTGTTGGCTAACCCCAGGCACCCAGTCACACCAAGCCAAGAGTCTCAGACTGTCTGAGCTTAGCCTACCTGAGCCCATCTGTCATGACCCTGGTCCTGGAACTTTAGCAACATGTAGTGGTTACTTTGACCATCATTCGTCTTGTCCATAAGTATCAACTTGAGACCGACATCATTTCAAGAAGCAGGAACTCTTCCTACACCTCTCCTTGAACTTTGGACAGAGCCAGGCTAGCTGTTTCCCCCTGTTTCACTCTTTATAACCATGTCCTGACTTTTGGACTGTACAAATAATCACATAGATCATTGTAGGTGATTCTTTTTAACACATATTGTGTTTAAAAACGCTTTTCCTGCTCAAAATAGCTCTCTGCATAAATTTGAAAGTTCAGTTCAGCCAAATTTTCTTGCCCCTCCCTAACCGTGAAGTAATAGGCAAGACTGTGAGGTATATTTCATACGTTGAACCCCCTGCTGTGGTAGCAGCTGCCACATCAAGTATAAAAAACAGAACACTGGCTGACCAGAGCCCCAGTTTGTCCCTCTCATACATAGCTAGCATTAGCAAGCCTGATAAGTGCAGATGGAAAAATGTTGTACATGAACGACATTTAGTCCTCTTCAGTGACACATGGCCGACCGATAAAGCTTAAGAAGATATTTAGGGCTGACGAACAGCAACATTAACTGTATGAAACAGCAGGGCTCTGGCTATGTACTGGCACTCAGTTCAATTCAATATGCTTTATTGGCATGAATGTAACAAGACAATATTGCCAAAGCGTCATGTAATAATGTTATTACAAAAGAAAAAGAAAGGTACAATTAATAAAATGAAGAAAATAGCAGATAACATATATACACATATGTGTGTGTTTGTGAAACACTGTGGAAGCGTGTGTCGAAGTTGTTGTGTGTGTGTGTGTGTGTGTGTGTGATGTTGATTGATATATACAAAGAAAAAAATTAAACAGTTAAAAACAAGCCAATATAGAGTTGTACTTCTCAGATTCCACTGGCTGTCCTCTGGTCATGACATGAGGTGATACATTTTGCTGCAATCATCTCACTTTTGGGCATTTCGCCAAGTAAATATGGGAGTTTCTCTTTGTCTGTTAAGTTTTCAAATTCAGGGTGTATTTTTATTATATTGGGAAAATGTTGATTTCTCAGAGCCTGGTATTTGGGACATGAGGTGAGGAAGTCTTCTCATCTGTTACACTGGGTGCAGAGTCTCTCCTCCTCTGGCAGCCGGCTGTCTATGCCGACGCTTCTCTATAGCTAGGCTGTGCTCACACAAGATTCTATTATTGTTTTGTCCCATTTGTCAAATTCATGATTTAATTTTGGTCCCCAAATTTCACTGCCATAGAGAATTATCGGTTCTAATATTAATTGGAAAATGTTCAACCAAATTTTAACTGGAATGTCGAATCTAATAATTTCTTCTAATTGCATAAAAAGCTCTCCTTGCTTTGTCTCTCAGATCTTTCACAGCCAAGTTGAAGCTTCCTGTGGAGCTTATGTTGAAGCCATGGTATGTGTAGTCATCTGCATACAGGAGACCTTTCATTTCTGTGTCATTCTGGCATTCAAATTCATTAATGAATAGGATTGGACTAAGATTGCACCCGTCTCACCCCACAACCCTGGGAAAAGAAGGCTGTTTACTTGTCTCCTATTTTAACTGCACATTTACTGTTTGTGTACATAGATTTCCCCCCAATGTCACTGTTAAGAATTCTATAGAAAAGGCCTAATGCCAGATGGAATCAAAGGTCTTCTTGAAATCAATAAAACATACATAGACCTCATTTAGGGTGTGGAGGGTATATATGTGGTCTGAATCAAATTTGGCATTTATTCAAATTATTTTGGTAATTGATAAAGTTGATACGTGTTTTATTCATAATATTGCAAAGGTTACTATTTACACAGATTCCACTGTAATTATTTGGGTCATATTTATTTCCATTTTTATAAATTGGTGTTATTAAACCTTTATTCCATATGTCAGGAAAAGTGCCAACTGCTAGAATTATATTAAAAAGTTTAGCCAATTTGAGTTTATGTCAGAATATCTGATCTCATTTCATTTAAGAAGCTGTCGAGTCCACAGGCCTTTTTTGCTTTCAGGGATTGGATGCTTTCCATCAGTTATTGAAGCTGACGCTACATATGGGGTCTCTGTGTTTTCCATTTGATAACCTTAAAGTTTTTCTTATATTTTTTGCAATCATTGTCAAACCACCATTATTCACCGACACACACACCGGAGCCTCTCACAGTAGAGCCACTGTCCCACTACAATACAGGTACCCACACAGTGACTTTCTCAAAGAGCCATAAATGTGCTTCTAGTGACTGTCAAAGCTCCACCTT
Organism: Maccullochella peelii; assembly: GCA_002120245.1. NCBI lineage: Eukaryota > Metazoa > Chordata > Actinopteri > Centrarchiformes > Percichthyidae > Maccullochella > Maccullochella peelii. Next base: position 6,924 of record LKNJ01005432.1, read on the forward strand.
ACTACCTGTCCTTCCAGCGGAGAAACAAAGAGTCTGACAGTAGCTGCTCTGACTACCAGCTCTACATGCTGTCCATGCTACACTGGTCAGTCAGTCTCCCCCATGTACCCTGTCCCCCATATAGTGTCACACACTAAGTAGCCAGGAGGCCACCTACAATCGTTGCTCCCGCCACTCTTCAGTTTAATTTTTTTAAATATGCTGGGAGGGAGTTCTAGGGTGTATAGATGAAAAATCAGGACATTACCAAAGTCAGTGGGATTCATCCTCTAGCCACTATGAATATCTGTGCCAAATTTCATAGCAACTGATTCAATGGTTGTTAAGACATTTCACGAAAACAAATTTCGTTGGTGAAAAACACTTCAGGAACCAGCGGCTTCTCCCATTTCAAAACTTTATTCTCTGACAGGACCAGCTACCAGTCACTGGGCTCCAGTCAGCTATCAGAAGATGTTCCGGACTAGAGCAAATCAAGCATGGTTAACCAACTCATCTTATCTCATACAGACCCAATCATATTGTGACATCAGCCTTCTTTCTTTCATTTGGGGAAAGAAATGCTGCTGCTTTTATCACACTGCCATCACAGTTACTATTGAACATGTGCATATTGTTGAAAATTGTTGTTTGGCAGCGGTGGTAGCCAGTATGTACATTGTATTAACAGGATGGATGATGAACAGACTGTTCCACTGTTCTGTAATGGAAGGTAGTGAGCATCCAGCACAACAAAGTGTGAACTCTCTGATAGATTATGGAGCAGGTGGGTTTTAATACTCAACTGGACTGTTCAAAGCAGGTGCTTTGGAGGGGTGTGCATATTCTTGCATATATGCTGGGGTGTGTGCTGCTTTGTGGTTTGTGTATGTGTGTTTAGAGGCAGTATTTCTGTTTGTATTTGGGTGTGGAGGTGTGCGTATCTGTGTGTCAGTCAGTCTATGAGTGTTTAAAGGCTCAGTCATTGGACCCGAGGGAAAGGAAAATGAAGGAAAAGGCACAGGGCAAAGTTGCAGCGTGGGGGTCTGTATCGAACCCAGGCCATCTACCCACGATCCCTGCTGCATCCAATTTCAGCACCGACGCTTCCTGTTAAACCCCATCAAACAGACACACGGCAGCACAAAGGAAAACCTCATCTCCACGGGAAACTAATCCGCCGGTGTGTGCTGTAAGCCTGTCAGGTTTTTTTATTTTTATTGAAAGAAGTCATCACTCATTTTGCCAAAGATTAAAAGTATGGCTAAATTGAGAAAATCCGCTTAGGAATTCTGAATTTAAATAGTGAGTTGGAGGGGCAGCTAGGAGAGATGCCAAGGCTTGTGGGGAGCACAGACAGGTATGGAAAGTAAGATAAATTGAAAATATACATATTTGTTTTTGTAGTTGGATTTCCCATAAGGATCAGACTGTTTTTCATTTTTTAGTGAAAGCAGAGGGTGGAGGGGAGCAGGAAGCAGGAGGCCTCCCTATCCACACATGGCAGTTGTAGGAAATGAGAGAGCCTCAACTCACAGTCTCCTGATTGGAGATTTCAGCTGCAGAGACACGCATGCGAAATGACTTCCTGTGACTTTAATTGCCTTGCTGTTGGCAACAAGGCGTTTCAGTAGGGAAATGCCAATTACTTACCAGCTTGGCCATGGAGGGCAATACACATATCTATGATCTGCAGCACACAGGGTCAAGACAGTAAGGCACCATTCAACAACAGAGGAATCCATGTGTCAGTCCCAGACTGTCCTTCCAAGAAAAATGACAGCATCAGTGGTTTTTTCCAAATGCCTAAATACGACCTATGTTTTCATTTCTCAAACATTGTCTAGTGGCTGTGTGAATTATGACTCTTGTCTTTCAAGGTAAAGGTTGTGTGACAGACAGACAGACAAATAGATAGATAGATAGATAGATGGATGTTCTATATTGTCCACAAAGGGAAATTCACTTTGTTCATGTCAGTACCATACAACAAACAAGACAATAAATACATAAATAAGAAACACCACAGTACAAAACAGGAGATATGATTCTAAAAGACAAGATTTTTGTGACATTGCTATAGGGCATCAAAACCTCATAGGAGGAGGTCAGCATTGTTGGATGGGTCAACAAAGCGCTAAACTTTTACACAGGAGCCTGCAGTTTGTTTCTCATTTTCACTCAACATTGGTGTCACCACCATCTATCCCTAACCTTGTTGTACCCAAGGAGTGACACGGAGGCAGCAGGAAGAGGACCCAAATGCAGATATGAAGGTTTTAATGAGGTCTTACTTGTGGTACAGGAAGGCAAGTAAGCAAACAACAGGTAAGTCCGGATACTGAACATGAAACAAATCGTGGAAATGCTGAAAACACTGGAACCTGAAACAACTCGTGGAAATGATGAAAACACTGGAAGTACAGGAAACCTGACAAGAGACAATGAACCAACAGAGAACAAGGGGGAAAACACAGGCATATATAGGGGAAGGGCTAACGAGGAATCAGGCACAGGTGAGCACTGGGGGACAGGTGAATACAATCAAGGATAATGACACTCAATACAGAGACAGGAGGGCAGGAGCACAGAGGAAACAGGAGACATGACCTCAACATAAAACAGGAACTAAACACCGACATAAACATGACAAGACAAAGTCCATGACAAGGAGTTCTATTAACAATGTAAAAAAATGACTATATGCAGGAGAGTGACTCATAGTGATGAACTCAGAGAAATGATCACCAACTCTGCAGGTCCCCTCAGCTCTATGGAGCATTTTAGTGTCTTTTCCACTCATTGTTTTGGTTTTATGGCCTGCAAGATTACAGTAATCTTGGTTCACTCTCACCGCTCTCATCAAACTCACTTCCAGCAGCAGCAGGCAGCTGTTTTCAGTGAAAAAGTTCGGATAAACCCACTGTTCACTACCTACCACACACACACAGCAGACAGTCAAAGTTAGCGACTAGTTGGTGAAGAAAAGGGAACATCCTGCAGCTAAAGAGACAGATATTTGAGAAAGGGGATTGAAAAAGATCTTGAAATGTTAAAATATAGGAATTATAGACATCAGGTGCACACAAACATGGCTCACATTGGATGATAATCTTGCTCTGTGTCTGCTGGATCAGTAAATAGGCAACTGTTTATAAGGTGATAGCTTTATAAGGTGATAATATGTCAATGTTTTCAGCTTGTTGAGCCGTCCAAAGGTTTATTGCAGGTTCAGTGAAACCACAATCTACTCATAACCGTGTAACAGCTTATATGAACTAAATATATATATATATTATAATTAATCCACGAAACCAAGTTAATGAAAAGTATTGTATGTCACTAAATATAACATGTTTGACTACAACCAAGTCTTCCCCCGTCTATGTCACATGTATCTGAGCTGCTTTCCAAACAGACTGATATCACTCTGTCTAAGAGATATTTCATGCACTGGCTGGAGCCTGTGTCTTAGGTGATAATTATGTCAGCTCCCAGACCAAATGATGTATTATTTATTTTGCAGTATTTCTCTGCTCCCTCTCCCTCTAACTGCTGGCTGGGATGTGTGCCCCTGGAGTGGTCATTAATCTGATATCTGGCCGGCCTGGGCGCAGCCCCTATGATCCTGACCCAATCTCAGATCCTAATCCAAGGAGGAAGAGGGCTGCAGGCCAGGATTTGGAGGCCCCGGCTATCTCTCGCTCTATAATTGATAGGTTTTAGGCGATTATACGCTTCATGTGATTACGATCTATAACAATGTATTGATTGGACTGTACTGGGATCCAACCGGGCTGCTTTTCACACCAGAGACACCTACACCCCCTCTCCATCGTCCAGTATCTGGCTGCTGTACATTTTAGTTTGGAGCTATTTTGGACTTTGAAATAAAGAAGACAGGCACTGATATTGTGTGTTTAATATAATACACAAACACACACACAAAATCACACACGCTTCCAAGAAGTTATTTTCTTGAACAGAGTTAGATTAAGATAAGTCGGACTGCATCTCAAGGATGTAAATTGTGGTGCATGGGCGCAAGTAAATTTCAATATAAAACTCCTCCAATTATAAAACATCTTCTTATTAAAATGAATTATAAAATATTTAAGATTCCAGTTAGGCCTTAGGGCTGGGGGAATTAAACAATGATCCCAGCCTATTATACATATACATATACATTGCTTGTGAGCTACTGGTCCCATAGGATGGGAAATAGGGTTGGAGTCGGGCACAGTGAGTAGGGTCAAGTTAGGGTCAGTATACTATCTTAGTATCGAATAGCTTCAGAAACCTCCTCCCCCCACACCTGTCTTACTTTTTATTAGGGGGATCTGTGTCCGACCATTTCTGTAACTTTCTGAAACCGATGAACCGACATTCACACCCACCTCACACCATGGTTGGCCAGCTGTGCTAATGTGAGACAGGAGCCAGGGTTGGAACTCCTCTTTCTAGCTCTCTTTTTTTGTTCTTGAGTAAACTATTTCTGTCACTTTTTGTGTATACAACAGAGTGCAACTCTATGAACAGGAGAGACTGTGTATCACATCTCCCCCCTCTCTATGCCTTTTCACTCCATTTTCGAGTGTAGCTTTTCGGAACAACTATAAACACTTTTGTTTTAGTTGTAGTTCTGTTCAAGTATAACCCGGCCCTAAGCTGGTTAAATTTGTAAATGCATCTTATTCTCTCCATTTCAGCCCTACATTCAGGCTAAAATGGTGTTTTCCTCACACTTTTTCAAAATGGTCTCAAGAATGGATAAATCTTAAAACTCATCAATATCTTTGTGTTTCAATGTGTGTGGGAAAAACAGAGCTTTTGCAAAATGAATACATAAGCTGCCCAGTGAGAGGCTGTGTGGCAGTAAAGTTAAGACAGACTTTCTGTCTGATTTTGTCAGACTATGTTGTGGTTATGAAATAAGGATTTTATCACCACAGTACAGCAGCTTAGAAAAGACTGCTGGTTAACATAGTATTTACTATATTAACAACTTGTGTCTACAGTGTATCGTCCTTCAATATGTGCTGAAACCTTTCCCTCAGAAACATAGAGGTGTATTCGGTGTGAATGTGGGCCTGTGAAGCAGTAGAGAAGCAATGTCAGATAGTTAATTATGATAAGTTTGGACTGGGCTGTGATAACCATGCTCTCAGATCTCTATCGCCTGCTGTACAGCCCTGGGCTCTGAAACATGAAGGACAGCTGACAGAGAGAGGAAGCACGAGGATCTGTTCACCACAGAGCTCAGACCAAATAGCATCAGTAACACAGTGATCTACCATGGCCAGAAGATCTGTGGTATGACATATACTGTAGGTATGGCAGGTAGAACAATGATCAGCAGTGTAATTATATGGTTTTAACCATCACATGGTTGAGAAAATTATTGTCACTAAAATAACTTTGTTGTAAAATCCTATCTCAAAAGCCTTGAACTCATGAGTCTGTTATTCAAACACAGCTGTTTTCCATTTGTATGCCCTGTAATTAAAATTTCATGTTCAAAAGACATGCGGATTGGTGTGGCGTCAGCAGTAATGCAGGTGTTGTATTGGACCGTTGTGGTGAAGAGGGAGCTGAGCCAGAAGGCAAAGCTTTTGATTTCGAAGTCGATCTACATTCCAACCCTCACCTATGGTCATGAGCTTTGAGTAGTGAGTGAGGATGGCTCCTGGGCGCCCTCCTTTGGAGGTTTTCTGGGCACGTCCGACTGGTAGGAGATCCCAGGGTAGACCCAGAACACACTGGAGAGATTTTATAACTCATCTGACTTGGGAACGCCTCAGGATTCCCCAGGAGGAGCTCGAAAATGTTGCTGGGGAGAGGGATGTTTGATACTATGCTTAGCCTGCTACCAACTTGACCTGGCCCCAGACAAGCGGAAGAAAATGGATGGATGGATGTTCAGAAGAAGATAGACACTCATTCTTTTGCATAGGGCCTCTACTCCTGACGGAGGTATCCACCCCTCCTCTCCTGTGCTTGCATTCCTGGATAGCAGGTCTTTATCACCGTTCTCTCTGCCTGGCCTATATTGTATGCCAAAATCATAATTGGACAGGGCTGCCAACCAGTGGCATTGAGTTTGGCAGTCGTGAGAACATAGGTCAGAGGATTGTTGTCAGTTCTCACTGTGAACTTAGCCCCATATAGGTAGTCATGAAATTTGTCAACTCCAGTTGACGGACAGGGTAGTTTCTTTCAGAGTTCCTCAATTTCCAACTGGCAAAAGCTATGGGACGCAATCCTTAATACTGGTTGAGCATCATGCCCAAACCATCAAAGCTGGCATCCACGTGCAGTATATAGGGCTTTGTCGGGTCGGCAAAGGCCAGGACAGGAGCATGTGTGAGACAGTGGATTATTAGGGCAGGCAGCCTTTTGTCAGGTCTGTCAGGGGTCTCACAATAGCTGAGTAATTAGTAAAGAATTGTCTATAATACCCACAGAAACCCAGGAAAGACTGCAGGGTCTTAAGATTGATAGGCTGCTCGCAGTGGGTGACTGCTTTTTCAGTGTCGGTAGCTATCCCCGAGGTTAACACAATATGGCCGACGTATTTGACCTGGAATGGTCCATGTATTAAGAGTGCAGTAATCTGCACATCCTGATTGAGCCATTCTATTTCTCGGCACCACAACTGGCGAAGCGTATGGACTGTGTGACTCCTTAATTATTCCAGCAGTGAGTTGCTTTTGCAGGTGGTGCCGCACATCATCTATATCTGCTTGTGCGAGGCATCTTGAACGGAATGGAAAAGTCGAGGGTCACATGGTAGAGAACTCTCTACATAGTTCTTTTTTCTTTTTTTCATTTAAATCAGCTTATAATTTTTATGGGTGCTGAGATGAAATTTGGAGGTGCTAAAAAGGGTCTAAAATTGACAGTGCTTGTACATTTTGTTTTTTGCCTGCAAACTCCGTTTTGCAAGTCTGTGCAATCAGACAGACTTGCAAATGCACTTTGACAATCTGTGTTGCAAAAATATTTACTATGTAGAGAACTCTCTACATAGTTCTTTTTTCTTTTTTTCATTTAAATCAGCTTATAATTTTTATGGGTGCTGAGATGAAATTTGGAGGTGCTAAAAAGGGTCTAAAATTGACAGTGCTTGTACATTTTGTTTTTTGCCTGCAAACTCCGTTTTGCAAGTCTGTGCAATCAGACACAGACTTGCAAATGCACTTTGACAATCTGTGTTGCAAAAATATTTACTATGTAGAGAACTCTCTACATAGTTCTTTTTTCTTTTTTTCATTTAAATCAGCTTATAATTTTTATGGGTGCTGAGATGAAATTTGGAGGTGCTAAAAAGGGTCTAAAATTGACAGTGCTTGTACATTTTGTTTTTTGCCTGCAAACTCCGTTTTGCAAGTCTGTGCAATCAGACAGACTTGCAAATGCACTTTGACAATCTGTGTTGCAAAAATATTTACAGGCGCATGCTTACAGACTCTTGACTGGTTTACTGCGTGGTACACATGGTGTTGCCAAAAACAGGGTATCCACAAGGGAGAAGAGGGTGAGATCTCCAGCTTCTGACCAATCAGTGTCTTTGGAATTGTTACGCACAACACAGTTGGCTAGTCAACACTGTTAGTCAACCCTGATTGTGCTCAGTCAACTCAGAGCCATGTAAAGAGATCCAACCCTGGACTCCGGCAGGCCTCCACGACTGCCAGTAAGACAACAAAATACATAAACTTGTGTTAGATGTTACATTTACTTTTTTGGAAAGATACATTTAAATTAATCAAGTCTCCTGTAGTGGACTATAACAAGTAAGTAATTAACATATTATTATGCCTACTCTTATTGTGATGGCCCATTGGAAGATGCAGACATAAAATACAATGCTTTTCAAAATGTACACATTTACTGGGCAAAATAACGAAACTACTTAAGCTTAGGTTACATGCTTCCTCCTTCGATGCAAGTCGAAATACCAATCTTTATACCGTGCACCCTTGTGAATGAAGGACGACTTATTTAAGTACAATATCTTTGTCTATCCATTGTGCTGTGAGGCTCAGCATGCTTACGGGGCATACACTTGACGTTGTAAAGCTATTCGAAGTGGCATCACCGATGAGCTTCTCAATGTTGCTGTAGATGACAGCTTGCAACTCAGGTAAGACCACATTCAAAAAATATCTACGAATAACCAACCACACGATCAGCCAACATATTGTTATTCAAGGCCGAGAGGTTGCACTTAATGTTCACCACATCTAGCTAACCCAAAATTAGCCACCTCGAATCCTGCAATCAGTCATCATATCTTAACATCACTTGTTTACCTCATGTCTTTAGACGATTTTCCTTTCAGTAAAGCAAATAAAAAATAACCCATATCTTGATCAGGTAAAGTAATCCAGTTGGAGAAAGGAGATTTGTCAAGCAGTTCAGGTCAAGCTTGCAATTTTGCAAAATTCCGGCGATTTATCTGCATTATCCATCAGGAGTTCTGCTGAAGGCATTATGGCACAAAGTAAGCCTTTCCAAAACTTGCTTTATCAACAAAAATAACTCCTCATTTACAGTTTGCAAGTCTCTTCAACCTCTCCTCTTATCATCAAAACAAACCCTGTCTGTGTGAGAGAGAGAGAGAGAGAGAGAGAGAGAGAGAATTATATCTTGCCTTATGTACAATTTATGACATTAATAAATATAAAATTATTATTAAATAAAAATAAATATTTCTCTCTTGTGTTTCTGATTGTAATTGCCTGGCAATATAGGCCATACTACTGAATCTATTTAGGACTTCTACATAAAAGATATTGCTTAATGTAGTTTAGCCATTCAGAATACCAAAGACAGGCTTTACATATTAATTTCATGCAAAACTGATCAAATAAATTCATTGTCTGCAACATAAATCCACAATTATGAGATTATCTTGATTATCATGATTGAAGAACAATGCTTTCAGTCACCAGTGAGAGGAGCTACACTGGTAAAAGCTAAGAGCTACTAATTCAGACAGTGAGCAGGGTGATTCAGTACAGTCAGTTCACTTGGAAGGTTTGGTGATTTGTTTGTACATGTACTGAACACCTTCAACCCACTGGTCCAAAATTACTTTTTGATAAACACAGTGTTTACAAAACTGTTGATGAATACATTTTTCACAAACAGTAAATAAGCAAATTATTATTATTGTGCCATTCATGTGTGCAGGGAGTCACAGATGGGCTCTCATGCTATTTAGCACAAAAACCCTGAACCCTGAAGTAGGCATCCAGTGAGAATTCTTTAATATTATGAATAGAATGCCACCTTGGAGAATGGTATCCAGTTTTTGTTTTGAATGTTTGTTTGTGAATGTGTTTGGTCTGTCTGTGTGTCTGTTACTACAACCATACACCAATTGTGATTGTAACACACCCCTAAGGTGTAGGTGTATTAATAAATGGTTATAATGCACAAACATGACTATTTGTTGTGCTCAGAGCCACGCTGCAGAGAGCAACAGGGCTGTCTCTGACTTCCCCTCCCAGCATCTATTTCAGCAGCAAGCCATGCAGGGAGAAAGAGAGGGAATTAAAGAAAAGCAGACAGAAGCATTTCTAGCTCATTCCAGCATTATGGCACATTTCCATTTTTCGCCTCGGTCTTAATCTCCATTGAGTGACTGTCATCACCCTCCGGCAGTAATTAGGCATGGACTCTGGACAACAACAGATGAGCCGGTCTAGCTCGTCTTGAGAAGCAAATTACCTTTAGCTTATGGTAAGCAATATTCCGTGCCAGGCAACTTTTACTGCTGATTAGCAATTAGCCCAAACTAGCGGCAGCCGAAGCGCTAATGTTTAATTTGCTCTTCTAATGATATACGGCGTTGTGGTGCAGGCGGGTGGGGATGGAAGGAGGTTTGGAGACATATGGATTTCTACTTAATTCCTTTTCATTTACGACCTGACAGGCCCGCAGGTAGGAAAGGGAGGAAATATCTTTGCGATTAGTAATGGCTGCTCCTCAAAGGGAAGGCAGCATGCGAATGCTAAGAAGGCACACACACACACACACACACACACACACACACATACACACATACTGTCTCATTTCTGGGCCCTCCCCAGCACATTCACTAGCTCAATTATTCACAGTGAAGTTTGAATAATAACAGCATTTTCTCTGAGAAAACAGAGTGATTACTGTGCACGTCTCGTCCTTCTGTTACAAGAAGCAGTTGTTGTGAATATGAGCTAAAACATACCTGCAGAGCCATTACAGAGACCCCTCTAGTCGATGGATTGTGGCACGCTGTCACTATAATAATGTTGTTTCAGCTTTGAAGCCTGCGGCCTTTGGAAAGATCAGGAGAAAATAAGGGAAGTGACATCTGTAAACATCTTAATGAAATAATAATGAGATTCTGCGCTGAATATGTGTTTATTATAATGTGTGGCAAAAAAAAGGTGATTGGTAATCTCTGGGACCAGTCATTAAGAGGTGACATTACACCCTCAGAATTTAGTCCAACTTCATGTTCAAACACATGTTGTTGTCTTTGGTCTATAAAGGCGCAGCAGTGGCAGTTTAAACAAGCTTTTGCTGACTTGCGCTGAGGTAATATGTGAGCTGTTTGAGGCAGCGGCTCTTTAGCTCATAATACCTTGTTTACTGCAGAGACTCTGCTTGTTTGCAAACACAAGCAGGCAGTGTCAGAGGAGGCTCCAGAAGCTCCCAGAGGGCCGCCATAATCTGGGGCGGATTCCTGTTTAAACTAAAACGTGCTAGTGGGCCGGACTCGACAAATCAGGTGGACTGGACAAGTCTCTGGTGGGCTGTGTCTGGAACAGGGGCTTGTTAAAAAGTGCAATGGGCGCTGTGGGAATAGCCCCTCTACCCTCGGGGTTAGGGACTCCTCCTCTCTAATGAAGCTGGAGGATGAGGCTCGTTATGTGCTGCTGCCTGTTATTCACCAGGCCACGGCTTTCTCACTCTCGCCCTTGTTTTCTCTTCCACTGGCTGTAGTGCGGCGACTGCAGTGTGGAACCAATCAAGCGAACCATTCTGGGTCCTCTTTTTTCTTTCAAACTGCTCCAGCGTTATATATGTTTCAGAGGGGAGTGATTTAGAGAAGATGTGGCCCTGCAGAAGTTGAGACAAATTGAGGCAGTCAGGGCTGCTGGTGAACATCCTCAGTTTGGACAGCCGTAGTGCTGAGATGGTGATGATAACAATAAGACTAGTCTAGTGGGTCATTAGAGCTCTAACAGTGACGATCACTCACACACTGGCCTCAGAATTGTTGAAGGATTCTTTATAGCAATGGATCTCAAACATGGAAACACAACAGGCTGTAGGTTTCTTTTTTTACTCTAAATGCAACAAATATACATTTTCCTTATATAGAGATCTAGTATATTGACATATTATACATTTAAGATTTTTTATACTATGGCTATAGAGAGTATGTTGTATTCTGAAGAGAGGATGTGCATTAATTTCAGCCTAATTGATATACATTGTATTATAAATCTGCAGCATATTGTGGAATATATGAAACAATATTTTTGCTCAGGTGGGAAATAATGATGTCATGATTTGAGTATCAATCAGGATTTTTACTATGTTTAAATCAAAATCTGATGACAGTTGTTGGGTTATTTGCTTATGTTACCAGGCCAGTGTTAAACTTAAAAAAAAAACAACCTAAGTATGTTTTTATCCAAACTTTAAAGCAGCTGTAAACAATATTTCTATAATCACAATGTATCAAATGATACTGTGGAAAATTATTTTTATTTATACTCAAAAAATACATTTTTTTACATATAGCATGTATTTTTAAAAGACAAACAAATAAAATAGCAAAAATATCATGTGCATTTTAGTCTTTGTGGAACAGAATCACACTTGATCCTCTGTGTGGTGGTACACCCAGTTATTTGGGTCTTTTTGTGGTTTTACAAACCTCGCTGACTTGTTTTCCTATAAGTATCTCTATACACATCAATCTAGAAGTGGCTTTCCTGTATTATTACCAATATTATCAGTATCAGACTGTACTGTATTTACCTGATCAATCACTGTATTTTCATTGAAAACAGCTAAAAAAAAATTTTTAAAATACTGATATAATAACTTCAACAAATATACTACGGAATAAAATTAGATTTATCATACTGACAACAGTTTATAATCAGAAAACATTGAATTCCATAGTAATTTTCAGTTTTTGTCTTTCATCTTGCCTTCATCAAGCTGGTGCCTGAGGCTGTGTGCAGTTTCCGTATATATACACAACACCATGAATACAAAACTTTACTCATCTTTTTCTTCAAAAATACTATTTACAAAATCTTTGTAATTGTCCTTAGTTTATACAAATACTACTACGAAAAATATCTACAACCATTAATACAGAGTATAACATTACAATAAACTTTCTATGGTATCTATGGTGATCGTTCACATGACAGATCAATGTGTTGTATATAAGCTAGCCGAAAACAGCCTCAGGCACCACCCTGATGATGGCAGGATAGCCGGAAACGTTTGGTGAATTAAGAATGGTGTACTGGGAGTTGTGCAACGTGTTTTAATTTTTAGGGACTCATACTGTTCTGCACCTCACTGTATGTGCGCTCTCAAAGTAAAAAATTGAAAATTGAAAATGACCTTAAATGGACATTTATATTGATCAGTAGAGCATGGTTTTGAAAAATTATTAAAAAGTCATCAGACCTTTGCAGGGTTGTTAATTTTCATCATCCTGTTTAATAAGCCCTTAAAAACAAAATTAAATTTAAAAAAAATATAATTAGTTATGAAAGCTTCACCACAAACAGGATACATACTACAAGTGATTTTTCTGCTGCTAGTCACCTAAAAAGGTCTGGTTCTGAAAACTGCAGTGCACCCTGTGAATTTTTTTTGAAGTTTCTGGCCTAACATACTTCAACCAAGTGCTAGAGATTAAAGGGTATTCATGGATATTTCATATTATACAGAAATACTTAATATCTGAAACCAAGTTTTCAGGGGCTTTAAAATATCTTAATACAAAAATAGGTGGTGTATGATTAAATTATATAATAAAACACTGAAGAAAATGTATTATATATTAGCATAATTATATTTTTCAATATGTCAGTATACTTGCCAGACAAGACTATATTGTTGCAGTTAAGTTAGCGTGAGAACCTTACTATATACAGCAGTGTGATCATTCAGGATGGGGATGGAGTAATACAGCCTGGTTACTGTTGCACATCATACATTCATCATTTCACAGATCCCCAACAAAAGAAACATTAGAAGCAAATTAATCTTAAATATATGAGGTCATGTGGGTTATCAAGAAATGCCAATTTTACACTAGTCCTACGTGCAATATAATATGTACTGTATGTATCATACCCAAATCAAATGTTTGATTTTTTCTGATTGTCTTTGGTATTATTTCAATTACACAGCCTATGAGGAAACATAGGAACAAACTGGTTTCCAATTCTGAATTTAATTCTGAAATTATCCAGTGGTTCACAAGAAAACCAAAGATTCGAGGAAATTCTGGATTTAATGAACATCATTTTGTGTAGTAGAAATGTGTTTTTTGGGAGGGACTGGGGGTAACGCACTCCTATCATGTTAATCACCTCACAACCCTTCTGATTTAACTTGTGATCCCTCGTAGGGATCGCGAAATCCCAGGTTGGAAAACCAAGTGGCAGTTCCTTGAAACTTGCTTGAGTGGAGTAATCCAGTACTGTGTATATCTACCACTAAAATGGTTTGTTTGTGTGACTTTTTTTTTTACACTAAACATGTCCCTTACTTGTGAACATATCTGTCATTCTGCAGAATTTAGCTGGAGGCGGGGGGGTCTATAGTTCTGAGCTGACCCATGTTGTTTTCACTTTGATTTACCCATTTCATTTTGTATTTTTAACAATGGGCTGACACGCCAGGCCAATCAGCCTGAAAGTAGCTCAAAATTGTGTTACCTTTAACTACTGTATATAGCCCAATGATGAGACACACACACACACACACACACACAGACAAATTCACACCAAATACAACATGTGATGTCTGTTAACACCTGTTAATCTGTATGGATGTGTCCCAGTCTTCGGTTCAGAATGGCCATCATGTGGTGGTGAGGTGTATGATGGGGACCCAGTGACAAACCGAAACACAGCTGCGAAAGTTTACAGCTGAAATAGTGAAAGTGAAAAAAATAAACCCAGCTGTAAATTTCAAACGATACATAGAAAAAGAAACACAGCTGTGTGCTACACTCCCCAGTTATTTTACTTTATATTCTTATTCCCATGCACACTCTGCTGAGGTATGGCTGTTGTGTATGTTGCTGTTGTGAAAGTTCAAAAGCAAGGCATATTTTTTTCTCTTTCCTCTTTCAAAGTCCACACACTCAACTTTTCTCCAACCTGTGCAGCCGGTTTGCCCAGACTCTGGGGAGAGGTAGCATGGAGGAGGAACAGGGAACTCTCACTCATCTCCTCACACAAAAACACAGAAAAAGACTGACAGGCAACTGGTTCAAAGCTCCCTCTCCTCTCTCCCTCTGCTCTGGTGCAGAATTTCAATGCTCCATTTTTGTTTCTTTTTCCCCCGCAAAGATTTTTTTCAATGATTCTCTGTCAGCCTCTCAGAGCAACCCCTGCTCATTGATGAATTAAGATAGACACCAAAACTATGGCAACACTGTGCGTAAGAATTGCATTGCAAACGCAAAGGCATTTCCTTTGTTCTGTCTTTAGAAAACATGCAAAATATGAATTTGCTGCACACAAGGGAATTGCATGTTCTTTGCAAAACAAGATAGGGCTAACCAGGCCAGGTAACATGGTCTCACCAATTGTGAGACCAACTGGCACAACCAGCTGTGCCAGTTGTGTATCAAAGTTGAAATAGATGTGTACTGTAGACATGATAGTGCCTTATGACCCTCCCCCCCCAAGTTTATACAACAATAAAGCTTGCATAATGAGAGTGGCATCCATTAGGTGGTACATATCTATGGTTGACTGTGAAAATTAAAGTATGATTATTTGTCAACTATAGCATATTTAAAGGATAATTCCAGTTTATTACAACTTGGATGTTATTTTCATGGTTTATTTCCAACCTGTCTCATTGTCCACTTTATTTAGAGATAAAACTGAACGTGATTGCACCTGGAATGTCACTAATAATCCCGCACTGAACAGAAAAACTGTCTGCACACAACCACAGTAAGTACTGTAGGTCAAAGTTGAAGCTGGAAGCGGGCCTGTAAACTGTGATGAGTCCGTTAATCTAAACAACAAAACAGTCAATTAATCAATCAAGTTTATTTATCACATGTAATCATATAAGGTACAATCACAGTGAAATGTAATCCCGCCACTTCCTTCAACTTGAAAGAGTTTAAATAGAATAGGAATAGTAATAAATATGTGTATGACCATCACTGAGTCATGCAGCGCCCAGGTCAGACCCTTGATGATGTGTTGATATTAAGGGGGGTGTAGTTCCTTCCCTGCTTCTTCCCAAAGTTCACTATCAGCTCCTTAGTCTTGCTGGTGTTCAGAAGTAGGTTGCTGTCCTGACACCAGCGGATCAGGTCCTCTACTTCCGTCAGGTAGGCTTTTTTAAATTTCAAGTTGTCTGCACTGCATAATGACCCATATAAGTTATCATGACCGGAGTTCCAGGTGATGACGCCACATTTTCTGAAGAAGACTGTGAGATGCTGTTGAAAAGCTAGTAAGTGGACCTTTGAGCTTAGATTATTTTGTTACACATACTGTTCCCAAAGGTCAAGAATGAACTTTCATAAAAAAATTTTGATCTGACGGCGGAAAGTGGCAGAAATGGTGGAAAGTAACTACTTCACTACAATTTTGAGGTACTTGAGTATTTTCATTTAATACTACTTTATACTTTTACTCCACTACATTTCAGAGACAGATATTGCTCTTTTTTATTTGACAGCTGTAGTTACTTTTCAGATTAAGAATTTACATAAAAGCATATGAGCTTGTAAAATACAACACATCTTTAATAATACAACAATTATTAAAGATTAAACCAGTGATTTCCAACCTTTATGGCTTGTGACCCCTTGCAAAAAAGCAGTGTCTAATTGGGGTCCCTGGTCACAGGTTTTAGATGTCTATACGTTGTTAGCAGTTCCACCAAAGGGTGTTTTCCCCTTTAAATGTTTACTTTAAACAGTTTGAGGCCCAAAGAGGTAAAATTATAAATGTATTATATAAAAAAAAAATCGCAAAAAATCAAAGATCAGAAAAATATTCAAAATATGAATACAGAATTGTGTGTCAGAACTTTGTTTTTTCAATCACAGGGGCCAAGTACTTTTACTTTTGATACTTTAAATACAGTTAGCTGATAAAACTTCTGTATGTTTACTCAAATCGTACTGACTAAATTGACGCCACTGTTGCAAATGAACAAAAA
This sequence comes from Maccullochella peelii, assembly GCA_002120245.1. Lineage (NCBI taxonomy): Eukaryota > Metazoa > Chordata > Actinopteri > Centrarchiformes > Percichthyidae > Maccullochella > Maccullochella peelii. The sequence goes on from LKNJ01005432.1 coordinate 23,361, forward strand.
ATGATTCATATGAGAGTTTTCTGATCTGCCACCATGGCAACTAACAGTACTTTGTTTGAGGTCATGGTTAAAAAAAATGGTTTAACCATGACCATGGTTTTGTGGTCATGGTAAAAAAAAACAACATTGGCTGCTGGTAAGAAACAGCACACGAACAGCGGTGTCTCTGTTCCCAGATCTCAGCTATTAACTTGATGAGCACATTGTTATTATTACTGATAGGAATGATTTAAAAAAACTACAAAAAAAAGGAGCCAAGTTGTCAGTAATAATCTCAAATTTTGTCATTATTATTGTACAATTCTGAGTTGTGCAGCAGAGGTAATACATCATGTTATGTGACTGACGATACCGATGCAGCAGAGAAGAATGATCTGGTAGTGACAACAGCTTCTTTCAGATTTCCTGCCAATCTGACCTTGTGGCCCTCGATGTAAAATGAAGCCCATAGAGGCTGTAAATGTTCTTGGTAATATCTTGTTTGTTAATTGCAGTTACACTAAATGTACTCTTGATCACAAATACACATTTCTGTCCACACTTCATGCAGTCCAGGACGTCTGACCGCCTCATTACCTTAGTTCAGTCCACCCAGAGCTGTGATGGACTTCAGGGTCACAGTTGTGGGCCAGCTTTGTTATCAGGCCCTGACTACCCTGTGGCTGCACCGACAGGGACTCTGGCTAAGGGTCCTCAGCTTTCCACCACAGTGATAAGGAAAGGTCAGTGAGCTCAAGTCATCTTGCTGCCAGAGGCTGGTGAACATATCTGACAGGCAGGAGGATGCAGTGATACGCCTCCATTTTAAGATGCTCCAGCAAGGATCTGACAGTGGGGTGGCCAAGTTCAATGTCAACGCATGTGACCTAAATGTATACACAGTATATTATGGTATGATAAAATTCATTTTATTACAGCTTGGAAAGCTTGTATGACATAATATCAGATACACCTGTGTCTTGATTTCAGTGTTTTGAGTGACAGCATTTACATGCACTATAATAGTGTTATAGTCATGACTCATTTTGTATTAAGTTTAACATAAATTAACAAAATGAGTATCAGTATCAGTATTGAGTCACAGCTGCATACTACATGGTAATTCTAACCATGTTTTGAGTTTGTGCTGCAGCACATACACTGGATAAAAAAGTAATACCAGAATTTTAAGCATGGTATTACTGGACACTTATTGTCCCAAAATGCCCTAAAAGTGACAAGGGCAGGGACAATGATATTACTAAATTTGCAATAGGTGTACTAACCTTTTTAGTTTGTGATCCCTTATGACAAATCAGAATCTACTCACAATTTACTTAGTCTTAATGACTAATAGTTTCGGAATTGGTCCAGTAGATCGCCTCCGCCAGCATCCGTGAACGGGCTGCAATGGCTGCAAGTAATCCTGTGAGGCAATTGTGCCTGTGAAAAGTCTGTCCACTAAAATAAAAAATATATAATATATAAATAAACAAACTGAATTAAAAGTGCTTGTTTTTGCCTCTGACAGGCTCAGACTGTTTTTCTAAGTGTCTGACAACATTATGGAAAGGATCCCTACAGAGACAGACCGTTTGATAAAGAGAGCTATGGGAGGGATTACAGTATGTTTGACCCACCAGTAATAAACACAAGCATCTGGTTATATCTCATCCTGGACCCACTATGATCTGAAATTACAATGATAGCTGAGAGAAAAAGCTACAATTGTGTTGGATAATTAGCTCCATCCCAAAATGAATATAGTGAAAATAGTGTTTCGGTCAACTTGCAGAGCAATTAGCCATAACTGGAGTCTCTATGATCCAGAAATACTGTTAGTCAGTGAAAACTTCATGGTGTGTATCATGTCATTTTATTCTTGCAATTCAGAAACTTGCAGGCACCCGTTTGCTTGCTACTCCTTCTCTAGCACGAACACACGCTACATGGAAAGCTATCCACAGCCTCACACATGTAAACAAACGGTGTTCAAGTTGCCTGGATGTAAATCCCTATGAAGTTAGCCATAATGATCATTTCAGGCAGCTACTTTCTGTGTTTACTTTTAGTCAGATTCTGAGACAAGCATTTGAAATGATTCACGTAAAAATCACGTTTATTTAGAAAGCTGTAGGAGGCTCGTGCAGCTTGAACCGACATATGTTTTGAGCAAGTCTTTATTTCCCCGACTCTCTACAGCGGAGGTGGCAAGTGCAAAGTTAGCCACAAAGATAGCCACAATTATAGAAAATACGCTAGGTTGAAATAAACCAGAATTATCCTTTAAGATTTGGTTTAAGTTTAAAAAAGTTTAAAGAGCTACTTAGTTAAGGTTAACAAAAAATTGCAGTAATGATTAAAATAAACCAACATTGTCTCAAATGGGACATGAATAGTGGTCTCCGCTGTCAAGTCACACACTTTGTTGACCCTGGTGGGTTACCGCTAGCACTGACCAACCCCCCAACAGCACAATTCTTTTCCCTGTTTATGTGCCACTACGTTTAACCAGTACCCACACACAAACCAATATTTCTTCCCATCCTACACATCCCTCCCCCACTCACTGTGGTATTCCTGATTAACCGTAAACGAGCAAATATTTTCCCAGTGTTCGCCAGGTTAGATCCCCATTTAATTAAACTGGCTCATTATGTTGCTCTCTGATTAGTGGAGGAGAATCAATTATTCAATTCACAAACATGGGCCGCAGGAGCTGGAGGTGCACAACGAGCTGCTCATTTAATTCCAAGGACACTAATTAGCTACAAAGCAAGCAGTAACTTTCTTTCTCTTTTTTTCCTCCCCTGCCTTCTTTTCCAATTATCGCACATGCAGGACACTTTAAGTTAGTAAGCAGAGGAGGAAGAATCACAGGCCAGGCTGTGGGTGCTGTTTTAAGGAGGTGTTTTGGGAACAGGGATGGGAGAGGGGTGTGGTGGGTCAGTCTTTGCCTTATTTAGCTGGATTCTCCTCTAGTTAGTGAGGTCAAGAAGGAGAAGCAGGCAGGAGGGAGCTTATTTGCTGATATGTAGATCACAGAGCCTAAGCATTCAGGAAACAACCCCAGGGATTTGCGGATGTGTTGAGCCGAGGCCGCTTACTTTTGTTCTCTGCAATCAAACAGCGGGCAATTATCCAAATTATTGACAGCAGATTTCTCATTTCAACTGCAAATTAAGGCTATCAATAAAGCTTTCTGATGCAAAAGTGACTAATTAACCAACGGAGTGGAGCTCTGAAGCCTTGATATAAATAAATAAAAAACTCCAGTCGGCTGCACGTTGTGGAAACACAGGGGAACTAATTAGTTTAATTATCAAAACAGCTAATTAAAATTACACAGTTGCCTAATTAGTTCTGTGCTTCTTGCTGTCTCCTTCTCTCCCTCTTTCTTTTTTCTTAGTTGCCCTCTCACTCTTTAATTGACAGGTTGAAGTTAAATATAAAATAGGAGGAAAGAGAGCAGTGTGTGTGTGTGTGTGTGTGTGTGTGTGTGCGTGCGCTGGAGATTTTTTCTATGCATGTGTGCTTGGAAGGAGGCAGGAGAGCACAAACAGCTCCTGCTGAATATCTCCTCCTGTGACAGAATACTATTAGCAGAATAGATGACTGTTGTCCCTTTGGTGAGAAGGTCCAAATTTTCCTCCCATTAATCTGTCCCCGGGATCGGAGACGGGTGGGGCGGGGTGAAGAGGGGAGAGAGGCGGTGACAAACGTGGGGTCAAAGCTAACAGCAGGCCTTCTGTCTCTAGAAAGTCTCTGTTCAAAGCAGATACTTGTGATGTGATGACAATGATACTTTCAAATGTCATATTAAAACACGGCCTGGCTGAGAAAATTGAATGCACAATAAATGGGTGATGTTGGATTGATCTGTCTAAGTGTTTAAAGGATAAGTCTGGTGTTGTGCTATATTTTACTTATTGTCAACAAATCCCATGAAAAGAACAAAACCAGCAATGGATATATCCTACTAACAAGCATTGTGTGTTGGTTGTTAACAAATTATTTGGCAAAAAAACCTGAATAATAATTTTGTAACTTTATAAGCTATTTGTGCAGTACTTACCTCAAACTTGGTGCAGTCTGTCTGCATTGCATGTTTCCTCATCACTTCCTGTCAAACCCACAACAATGTGGTACTCAGTTGTGGTAATTATAGAGTAATATAATTCATTATACAGTATAGTACTGTATTTTGAGATACTTTCTTTAAGTATTTCCATTTTACTCCACTACATTTCAGAGGGAAATATTGTATTTTTTACTCCACTACATTTATCAACAGCTTAAGTTAGTTGCTTTTCAGATGAAGATTTTACATAAAAATACATATGATCAGTTTATAAAATACAACACAAGGTTAAATATTAAACCAGTGGTTCCCAACCTTTTTGGCTTGTGACCCCTTACAATAAAGCAGTGTCTGTTTGGGGCCCCTTGTTATATGTCAGCTTTCATTTCAATTCCTGTTTGAGGCCCATAACTCTCCAATATTAACTAATTATAACTAAAGAGCAAAGATTAAAGAATAGTCTGAAAAAATGAATCTGAATGTATGGAGCAGAACTTCTTTTTTAACCCAATTTCCTACCCCATTAATCATCTCACAAGCCCTCAGATTTATCTTGTGACCCCTTGGAAGGGCCCAACCCCTTGATTAGTAACTACTGGATACCTAATTATGTTATTTATTTATTTATTACTGTATTTCTTTGTTCTCTGAGCTGTCACTGGAGCTTTTGCACCAACATGCACAATTTTTCCTCTTCCTTTAGCTCCAGCATTTTAATTACAAAAATGTGTTGTGGGACAATACTGTCCATCAAAACCCCTCTAAAGCTGGGGGCCTCACAAGTGGCAGATAAAAAACAATGGTCAAAATTGAAGTATCAGAGACTGAGATGGTCTCTAGTATGGGTCAAGCTCCAAAACCACATTTCCCATATTGCAACTGAATAGAATAGAGTCTTTCATTAGATACTCCTTGCTTGAAAAATGCCCATGTCTTTCAAACTCCACAGCCCACAGCCAGTTTGTAAAACAGGTTTTATCACTATGACATCCATCATCTATTATTCAATTAAAATTCAAAGAGGTCCAGTTAGAGAAAATCTCCTCAAGCAAAGGTCCGGAACATCATCGTAAAATAAAGAAAAATAAAATTAAAACTGTAGCTTGAGTTTCCCTTTTTCTTCTCTCTTTCTTTTTTGTTAACTCTGTTTTCACCGTCTACTTTTCTTTTTTTAGAGCACGCCATGTGAAATTACTTTTTCTCTGACTCACTTAGTTCTCCGGCTGTTGTCTCTATTCTCGTCCCTCCCCTGTGTGTATCTCGAGTCGCAATGCTTACCGGAATGCACAGATTTGATTGGCTGAGTAGCATCACATGAGATGATTTACAATGCATGCAATTGGTCTGTGGGTTTCCAGGGCCGCTAAACCAGTGGTGTAAACTCTAGAAAAGCTGCACCAGTTAAAATAGAAACGCTCTGTCAAACTTTAATATATCTCAATAATTTCTCGGTTATAGGTCCGGGTTCGGATAGGACGACGTCTGGGTCCAGACCCGGACTGCGGTATGCCTATTAGTGACCTTGGCACTATTGTATACACATCGTACAGTACTAACAATGAAGAGTAAACTGATCTTGAGGTGTAAGATTGGTGAAGTGCCCCTTTATGATTTGGGGCTATTTTGGGGCTGAGTTTAGGTCAGATATGTGCTTCCTGATTTTGTTGTCATCCAATGATGCCCCAGAATCTCAACTCAAGTTGAGGGTAAGGTTTCAGTAGGGGTTTCACAAAATCTTATGTAAAACAAACAAAAACAAAACCTGACAGAGTCCACAGAGTTTTTTTTTAAATATAATGAAGCTGTCCAACAAGGTTTCCTCACTCCCAAAGGGAACTAGACTGACCTTAACAACCAGCCAGTAAGGTCTGGGGATGTTTAGATACTTACTGCCTGATCAGCCATCAGCAGATTATCTGTCAGGTGTGATGTGTTATCCCCTCCAGCTAAAGAAGGTGCTTATCAGCAGCCTCCCAGCATGTAAATGGTCCGGGCAGGGCCGACCAGGAGCCTTTTCAGCCAGGGGTATTTTTAGCTAACTAATCAGGGAGCTTATTATTTTTTGGGTTCACAAGAACTTTGAACTACAGACTCTCCTGGCCTAAAACATTCATAAAGGAGGGTCTATCAGGGGACTTCCTCAAGGTTGGAGAGGTCAGAGGTTGGTGTTATCCCTACGGCAACCACAGAAAAACAAATTATTTGTGTTAAGGGTGCACTGCTTGTACATTTATTGTATATGTTTAATGTAGCATGCTGTGGGTGTAACTGATTTATAACTGGGGGAGGCATATTGACATATACAGCCAGGTGGAGATATATGGGATTTATTATCTGTTCCAATTTAAAAAAGCTTAGCAGTGTAAAGTAACCAGGATAAAGTCTATTAATGTTGCACAGAAAAACATGGCTTCCGGTGTAATTGGTCATGCTAATAAGGATCCAGGGCATAAAGTGATATTTTCAAATGTAAAGGCAGAGCTCTACTGTAAATCTCTCTGTTAGTGATTAAACAGTTTCCTTGGCATTGAGGAACCTAGTTGGAAACCAACATAATTATTATTAATGGATAATAATTTAGTTATTGTGGATGTACTTGTAAATCTCTGGACCTTATTAGATTTTGAGTGAATAGGATGGCCCTCAGAAAAGAAAGCCCAGCTGGTGAGGCAAGCATGTAGATTACAGGGTGAATTGCCTGCAAAGCGCTGTTCGATTTGAATTATCAATGTGGCTCCTCCATTTGACTCATACAGAGACCATTTTGGCTCAGATAGAGCAAAGGCAGATTCGATCAGGTCCTTATCTGTTACAAGTTGCATTGCTTGCACCTGGATTCAATAGGTACCATTATGTATGTTATGTTATGTGTGGATACCTGGGTTTTCTGCACTGGTCAGCAGTGAGGTATATGAGTATGAGAAAAGCATATAAAACATGCCCAGCTTCCTTCCTCTCCCTGCTGTTTGATACCATGAATGGTGTATTATTCCTATAATTTTTCTGACTTTCTGGAGGAAAAAGTAATTTTATCTTGTAAAGGGATGTATTTTTTCTCTACCCTCCTGTCCCCTGAGTGGTGTATATTGTTCTGGGATGAAGAACTCTTCCTGCTGCATTGATACATCATTGCAGCCAACCGCAATCACTGTCAGCAGAGACCAATTTTGGCCACATACACTCTGACCATGACATTTAAGAAAAATTAATCCCACTTTAAGCCTTCAAAGAGAATTAATTCTGCTGCAAAAAAAAGACTATCATCAAACCTCTACAGAGGGTCGGCTGTTTGTAGGGTCTTACAATTCTACAATTCTCTTGTGTTGATCAATAAAAGAGAAAATGTTTGACAGCTTTTGTGCGAGTCGGCTGTTTCTTGATGCCAGCAGAAGCATCTCTCTCCCTGATGCAGATATGCCTAACATTTGAATTGGATGACAGACTGTTGAGTGAGAAGCTCTGAGTAACCACTTAGGGAGCTGTCAATCACACCACTGACATTGCTGTTTTCTGCGTGTTGATAAAGTGAGATTGAGGCGGCGGCGGCAAATCGCGCGGCCTGCAAACAACATTGAAGGTGCTGCTTTCAAATGAGAGCTTTCATCAATCCAGTGAGGAACAAGTCTCTTCCCTCAGCACAATTCACGTGGAGCCAAAGCATTTGGATAATAGCCATGTCCCCACCATGATAGAGACTAAAAGGATGAAGGCCACTCACAGATACTCTATCCCAGGTTATTAGTGGGCACTTAGAAAAAAAGCACTCAGCAACATGACAGTGAGACAAGACATTTCGCTCAGACACAAACATACATCCTACCATCATACGTTGTGTCAGAGCTTGGAAGGTAGTCTAGGCAGGAACACACTGATCACTGCTATAAACTAAAAGCCTCACTTATGGCTCACAAAAAGGAAGTCCTTGACAATTCCTAATATTTTCTCTTTACATTCCAAAATTGCATATTTCTGCTTGTTTCAGGTTGAACAATGTTTGCATCTGTTTCGCGACTCTGAATAAGGGCAGTAAATCTTGCTTTATGTAAAGTTCCTTTGATTGCTTAAGACACCTTGCGTGCTCCATTTTGCAGCGGAACAGAATAAGCTGCAGACGCCATCGTATTTACGTTTCCCTTTTCATAACCTGTTCTGTTACAGCGAGAGAGCAGAGAAGGCAGCGAGAAAAGAAGGAAGGAAGGAGGGGAAAACAGACAAGAAAAAGAAAGAGGGTGTTTCAATTCCAAGGTGCCTGGGCCTCTTTTTAAGCGGTAAATGTTCTGACGGGGGGAAAAGAGAAGGTAATAATGAGAGCAGAACTCCTTTCCAAGACAGCCGCATTGTTTTAATTGTTCAGACTGGAGAACGGAGGGAGAAAGAAGCCGAGTCTGTTTTCTTAGAGCCAATGTTATAAAAAGAACAAACCTGGCTTTTTCCCGGCAATGTGTTGGAGCAATTATGTACAAACCCTGTAATTATGCATATCTTTTGAAAACACGTAAAAGCTGTATGGAAATGAGACTGGGCTGCTTAAACGGCATGCACGGCGCTCCCCACGGCTGTGCATTGTTTGATATTTTAGGCAGTTTTGGCAAAGTAATGGGGAGTTTAAGACACATTGCTGTTTTGTTGTGGTGTTTGTTCATGAAACTGTGTCTGTGTGCAGGGAGGCAGGTTGCTCAGTGTGGACATTAACTGGTGGGCAAAAATGAAGCACAAACAACCCCCCTCTCACTCTGTATCAGTGCCCCCCCCCCCACACACACACACACCATTTCCATACCTCCTCCTTCCTCCACAGATCCAATCCTTTCTCCGTCCTCCTCTCCTTCTCCTTGCTCATCTCTGCATGTGCTAGGTCCCACCCTTAATTAAGTCTGCTGGGGTTTAAAGTGTTGAATCTTGTTTAAAGCCCATCTCAGCACATTTAAAAGGACTGCGAGAGTGTGCATGGTAATCAGGACATCCATAGCCATTTGGGTAGGAGCGTCGGCCACTGAGAGCCTGATTTCAGACTTGATTCCCTCACAGTTGTTATTTTTTTCTCTGCATATGTTCTCGGGAGGGAGGGAAAGGGTGGGATTATTCCCAACTTGTCATACAGTGTGTTTCTTTTGCACAGACACAAGGCTTCTACTGCTCACAATTACCACAAGTTAATCTTATCACAGTAAAATTCAATTACTTTTATCAAGGTTATTTCATAGGCTACAGATGTAGCCTGGCTAGACTCTATTCTGCTGGCCATTGTGTGCCTTTGCGTGTTTGTGCCAATAATTGAGCTCCGCTTTTACCCGCAGAATGCTGTGTCCCGAGCAGCAACAATGCAACATGTAACAGCTCTATGAGAAACCAATAATAGGGACATTACAGCAGTTCACCTCGGGCCGAGCACCTGTTACTGCGTCTCCATTCTGTGCTCACACTGACATTTAAAATGGACATTTTCGGCATTGATAACAGACTAGTGGCAGGGCTGCAAGCCAGGAGTCTGATGAAGGCTATTTAAATGCTTGCAAAGTGGCGAGATTAAAATCGAATAAGTGCAGCTTTTTCCCTCCCTTTTTCTGCTTGACTTATCTGGATACGTTCCCCCAGACCCTCGCCGCGATGAATTCTGGGTAACTCCCCTCACCCAACACACCAATTATGCCTGGATGGATTTTTTTGAGTGAAGCAGGATAATTGTGTAATTATCTGGGTGAAATGGGAAGTCTAATGTGTTAAAGTGGGATTTTTTTAAGCTGCTGTGAGGTGGTGAAAAGCTTCAGCACCTCCTGCTAACAAAAAAGAACCAAGATAAATAAACAGATATGGCCAGAAAGGTATCAAGTGAGACGACTGACTTGGGAGACATAGAGGCTGAGGGTGCCTGCTGCAGCAAGCCCACTGGGCCTCTGGGTGCTCATTGATGGGCACCTGAGAGGGTGGAACTTTGACGTATCAGTGAAAATGTACATACTGACATATTGAAATTGAAATCACAAATGTTTATAATAATTATTATACATGGTAGGGAACAAAACACTTTTTATTGTACTTATTGACATTGAAGCCACTACAATTTTTATGTAGTATGTTTTGTTGTCTTCCACAGTGCCTTTTTTGGTACTACCACAAGGGGATGCCAAATTTAGAAATGTTTAAATTCTACACAAAGGGGCTGAACAGCGGTCATTACAGGATGATATCAGACTGAAATTTCTTTTCTTTCTCAAAGTTTTCTTTAAAGACCTTGTCATTTGGCAACGTGACTGAAAGAGTGTGGAATGAAACCTCTCGCAAGCTTAGGGTTAGGTTATTAAAACACTTTGGCTGAGGTTCAGGAAAGATAGTCAACATGTCCTGTTTCATGCTTCAGGTCAGTGTTGACATTGCCCAAGTGCTTTACATTGCCTCAACGGAACCATGAAAACCTACAGTATATCATGCTTTAGTTGTCATAAGCAGATATTGTTGGAAAACAAATGAAATATGTTGACATAAGCAGAAACTGTATGTTCCGAATGAACATTTTATGACTTGTCATTATGTTGATACAAAAAGTGTAATCTCAGCAGCATTAGTGTTAAAAATGTATTTACTGTTGCAAATTAGTATATAAACATAATTTTTAGGAGACCAGGTTGCCCTGAAACTTTTGCAACATGCTAAAAGACAGCAGTATATTTATACTAGGTTATACTGCTATAAAAGTGAATATCTATCCAAAGTTTGCTAACCTGAGCTAATATTACCCAATATGAGCTGCTGGTCATACTGTCACGCTGGCTTTGTTTATTCTGCTATTCACTAACTTTCCTTGTCATTATAGATCCAGCCACTCCCTCCTGCCCTGCAGTTACCCCTCTCCCACCATTCCCCTCACCTGACCTTCCCCCCCCCACTCACTCACTCACCTGCTTCCCATTTCCCTAATCGTACTTATACCGGCCCATCTCCATTCAGCCTCTGCCAGAATGTCTGGTTGCGTTTGCCTAGCTTTTCAGCATTCGTTACCTGCCTGCCTGACCTGCCAAACTCTTGCCTGACCCTTGGAGTGATGATTCTCTGCCTGACACCCATCTGGATAAGTTAATAGTAAACATGGACTTCTATCTTAATCTTAGTCTTTGTGTCATGCATTTGGATTCGAGTTTGTCCCGATCTGAGCCATTACACATACCAGACCATGTAAGGCTGTTTCAGCTAAATCCCTAAGGGTAATTGAGCAAAGGTGTGTTTTATTGCATATGACGCCAACTAGCAATTTGTAAGAGAGAGATTGTGTCATTTTGCTATTCAAAAGTTACATAGTGTTACTTTAAACTGACAGAAGACTACTCTAATACTAACTCTTAAACTAAATATGTACAGGAAACATACTTTAAATGTACAAACCTCAAAATCAAAGCTATAAAATCAATGTGTCTTCTTAAATAATGCCACAACAGCATGTAACCAAAAGCATAGAGAATGCTTTTGTGTTGTATATTCTTGCACATACTGTATGTAAAGGCAAAATTGCAACATAGCAGTATGTAGTGGTCTAGCATTGGCAGCATACAGGCCATTCCATTTATGCAAAGACTACATTCCAGGTCTGTAGTCTTAATTGATATGAGAAAAAAGGGAAGAAAATCAATGGAGAGCCATGAAGGTATTTTTCCCCAAAATAATACATTGCATTGACCCTAAACCAAATCCAATCAGAAGCCAGGCAATTTCTCACTGCCAGTCTCCAGACCCCAGCTCTCGTCGTGAGCGAGGCGGTAAACACTCACTTGTGAAACAAGGGGAGGGGGGGATGAAAATTCAAGGAAAGGGAACATAAGATATGTTGTCTGCTTTCAGTGGTTGTTAAAAAATAAATTGCTTTTGAAAGTAGAAATGTTTACCTCAATTGAGAACCGTTTTATGCCCTTGACAGGAAATTATTTCACAACTTCTCAAGCAGTTGTTCTTTTCAATGGTTATGTTTCCTTAACCCCACCAAATAACTTGGCCTTCACATTCAGCTAGAGTATATAGCCTACTGTGCCCATGTTTGGAGGCCTTTCTCAATAGGTTCCTCAACTAATGTCTCTCCTCTATGGGGCAGCTGGAGGAACAGAATAGAAGAGAAATTGTACATTGGTGTTCCAGTAGCTCCAGTATCTGACCAGCACTGGAGTGAATTTCTAGGAAAACAACGAGAAGATCGGAGAGTAGCACAGCAAGTGGCCCAGAGACAACACTTTACAGTCTTTTAAGGTAGATCAGAATGAAGGCAAGAACAAGTTTGTCTACTTCTACATCCTGACATACAGCTTTCTTCTAGCAGGATAAAAATACACTTGCAGTTCCAACAGTGTCTTCTCTTCAACGTCCAAGAAGAAGACATTTTTCAGGAAGTAAAAGAAATTGCATTATGATATACGGAAGAGAGCACAAAATGTTACCAAAATTGTACATATTTTGCACTCTTTGGTAAATCGGTGCCCTGTTATGTTATGAAGCATTAGCTAACAAGGTGAAAAAGTCCTTTCTCTTTTCATGGTGGCTTTAACAGTGAAGATGGAATCTTTTGTCACAGCTTTTATTTTGTTGGAGTTAGGATGCTGAGAATTTCGAGAACCTCTCCAGTCACACACACAGCCAAAACAAACACATAATGGGAGCTCTCAAAGCATAGAGCCTCAAGACTATGAACCTCTTTCAGCCCTCACCAGTGCTGCTAGTAGAGGAGAATGATAGTGAAACAGAGATGGCAGGGCCAATTAGGTTGAATGTTTTAATAGATAACTCTTTAATAGAAGGGCCACAGTAGCAAGGGATTATTCTCAGTAGAGCTAGTGCAGACTTTCAAAAACTGCTCCCACTACAAGACAATTTTTGTCACAGACTATTATCGGGTTGATAAGGGCGCACAAAAAACATCACTGATTTCAGATGAGGTGATTACAAGATTATTCCAGATGTAAAGCTCTGCGACTGGAGTGAATTATTGTGATATTCAACTAAAACCCCCAAGAATTCTCTCTGTAGGTGGGTCTCTCCCAGGTTGATGTGTTGTCTCCCTCGTTCCCTGCTTCTAGTTTTCTGTTGCATTCTCATTGGACACAGCTCATCTCAAGTCTAACAAGTGCAATTCCGCGCAGACGCTATGGTTTTGGTCTCGCAGGGCCAGGCAATTCATGGCAAAGGTCATGTAGTCTGCACTAGCCTTTAGATGACTGTGTATGGGAGAAATTAATATGACTGTAGAAACCCTCACTCCTCGATATAATCTCACCTTGGAGGGTCCATCTAAGCTTTCAGGACAGATCCTCTGATAGTTATTGATAGCTGATGTGTCACATGTGGCTTGTCTTCCTTGAGTTTTTGAGTCATTTTTTATGAGTGGCTATATAAATAAACCTGACAAGACTTCATTTGATTGGGGTATACATTTTGATTTAAAACTTCACCAGGAAGTTTTGTCAGGCATATTACAACATGGTAATTTCATCCGCCCAGGAAAAGCAGCAATAATCATGATTGAATAGTGATGACGACTGTCATAAAGCTATGGTTGTCTGATCAAGTTAGTTCACCAAGACTAACGACTGCAACAACACAGAAGAATTGACGATGACTAATTAGCAAATCCATAATGTTTCCCTCCTCTTAAGCATCTCCCTTGAGGCTGTTTTGAATCATTATGCAAATGATGTTGTCAAATGTCAATTAACGTAAGCAGAAATCCTGTGATTTATTATTTTGAAGAGTTGTGCGCAGGAGGAAACTTTCTTCTCCACGTCATTAAAACTGTGTGGGAGACAAAGGTGGCAGAGAGGAAGTGGAGGAGCAGCTAACTAGCATTTAGATGCAGAGAGAAACAGCCCTGCTGTTCAGGTGCTATGTCACTGACCAGGAGAGACTTCAATTCTGAGCAAATTTTCATGTAATGACCATGGAAATACATGCAATAGTATGACAACAACAACAAGTTCAAACACTAGAAATTACGAAGTAGTTGGAAATTGAAAAAGGTTGGTGGTAAGTATGGAGGTAGGGAAAGGACAGGGCTGTTAAGACCACTTCAAGACAAGTCCAAGACAAGTCAATTTGAATCGCGTCTACAGGCTTTTGCAGGTTCAATTCAGTTTATTTATATAGCGCCATATCATAACAAAGTTATCTCAGGGCACTTTGTCATAAAGAGCAGGTCTAGACCGACTCCTTATGTGTACAGAGACCCAACAATTCCCACCAAGAGCAAGCACAAGCAACAGTGGCAAGGAAAAACTCCCTTTTAACAGGCAGAAACCTCCAGCAGAACCAGAACCAGGCTCTGGGTGGGCGGTCATCTGCCTCGACCGGTTGGATTGAGAGAGAGGGGAGGGAGAGAGAGAGAGAGAGAATGAGGAAAGCGAACATGCAGTAGCACAGCACGGTTCAGTTCTATATACAGATGTAAAGCAGCAGTAGTGGAAATAGTATTAAAGTTAATACAAATAAAAGTAATAGCAATGTGATAGAAGTAATACTAATAATAAGTCCAAAAATAACAAGGTTCATGTCAAAATAACAAGGTTCATGTCATACCACACTAAAGGTGTTCAAATAAAATCTTGGACTCAGTCTGTGTTGAACTGTGTAATATCAGCTTTGAGGCATGTCGGGTAATGTCTGACCTATCGTCACATCGCTAACTTGCACAATCCATCTGTACTTCTCTCATGTTTTAAAAATGCTGCAAAAATCAAGCTTTGGTCTTAGCACTGCTTTTTTACTTAATTCAATGGCGACAAGTATACTGTGGTTCCCACACATTTCTGACGTGTTCAGTGATTCAAATAGGTCTGGTGTTATGCCCATTAACATCTGTTTTCTCCTGTCGAGAAACAATTGATCGCTCACAGTCGCTCATCTGGTTGGTTTGGCAACAGTCACATTGTGAGAATTTTGTACTAAATTACTGACAGAATTTTGATGCAGACTGTCTTTGGTCTCCAAAGCTTTAAATAGGCCGTCGTAGGACGTGTCTCACAGTGAGATCTCGGATCACCGCTGACAACCAATGATTTCACCATGTTTCTCTCATGATTGTCAACTTTTGTCTGGGACAGCCCAAAATCACACAGTGAATAGTGACCTTAATCAGGGGTCAAAAATCAATGAAAGACCATAATCAGCAAAGGTTAAGGTGCTCTTACACAACCTGTTTAGTGTGGTTCAAACTCTGCTGTGTTTGGGTAAGTTAATTTAGGCTGGTGTGAAAGCTGTCATTTGGACTATGGTACAGACCATACAATCACACTAAGACCACATGAAAAGGAGGGTCTCAGTTCACTTACAACCAAACGTTCATTGGTGGTGCGAATGCAAACTGGACCAATAAAAGGACTGTGATATGTGAATTCAAACGCCAAAAGTACTATTAAATTTACAGGATCCATATACTAACTGTGGTAACTGTTGAGGCCACTCTGGAGTACTTTGGGCCTGAAGGCATTTTCATTTTCTCATTTTCAGAGGTAGTTTTCTCACTTTACTGTTATCTTAGGCAAACCAACCTAACCTTAACTAAACTGTTTGGCTGCCTTGGGATTAGCCTATCGTCAGCGCTAACTCTCTAATGTTCAGATGTGTCAATGCTATATAAACCAGAAGGTTCTCACTTTCAGCATTTCAGAGTTTGAGCCCATTTTATAAAGTTTTGAGACATCCATGTGTTGTAGTCTCCTAGTGACATTGTGTTTTCAATGGTGCTTCAGGAATTAGCAAACAACGGCTGGAGAACTGGGGGACCTGACCAAAACACTCATTGTTCATGTAAAAAACACTTACAACAATCAACAGCTGCAATCAAAAACATGAGGAAATCTTTGTTCTCTCTAAATTCCCTGTGAACAGAACGAGCACAGACTTTCAATAGCAAGGGTGAAGTGGCTTTTTTAGAGGCAGCAGAATTACCCAATAAATCAACCTATAAAAGACAACACAGGGTGTCAATTAGCTTGTGTAATTGAATAATTACTGGCCAGAAAGCTCAGGCACAGTCAATGCAAAAGCTGTTCTCCAAATGTCAAAAAGCAATTGAAATAAATTACACATCTCTCAGATCACTCCAGCGATTAGAATGGCCATAACAATTCACTCCGTTTACTTACAATAGTTCCCTCGCATAGGTATACCACACACACACACACACACACACACACACACACACACACACACACACACACACACACACACACACACACAGCTGGTAGAGTCTCTGTGTTCTCAGGCCTCTGCTCTCTCCTGCAAGAATTTGAATCAGATAATTCTTTTTATTTATCTAACACCAAGAGTCCCCCAAATTTAAATTTCAAATTCAAAGGGGCTTATTGGCATAAACACATTCAGATAGAGCCTTGCCCTCAATGAATACTGACATAAACTTGGAATATAATCAGAACATTGTTTACATATTTTTTTCTTTTGCAAATTGTTAACAATCGATGGAAAAAAATGACATCTGTGGCCTGGTGTAGATCCAGCAGGTCAGTCAGTGTCTCTCATGGGGTGGCAGAAAAAGAGATAAACTGTCCTTCTGTCAACTTCCTTTGATTTCATCAGTACAATCCGAACTTTTATCTGAATTATCTGAACAAACTGTGGATGTTTGGAAATGTTTGGAATGTTTGGTTCCAGACAGGTTTGAATTATTGGCACAGTGTTTGGAGGTGCAGCTCTGTTTCTACAGCAGCACCTTGACACGTTTGGCACACAGTCTCCTCCTATAGAAGTCTATTCCCAGGATGGGTTCTGTGTTAAACATCAGTCACTGTGGTCAGGTAGGTTGCCACAGTGTACTGTCTTTTTAGGGCTAAATAACATAGCTCTTTCACTTTGTGTGATTTTGTGTTCTAATGAATTGACTTGTCCTGAGGTGGGAACACGGTGACGTTTAAAAGAAGTCTGATGTGTCCAGAAAGACTATCAGTCAGACGATCATAAAGGTTTGAAACAAAGAGGTTAGTTAAACTTATTTGGAAGATAAAACAGCAAACAGTAAAATCATTAATGTCATTACTGTAAACATCCATCACAGTTTACACACCCACTAACTGCTTCAACTTTGACCCACTGTTCTTACTATAGCTGTGTGCACGCAATTTTCCTGTGCAACGAGAGATTATTAGCGACATTTCAGGTGTGCCCACTTTTAGTTTGACCTCCAAATAAAGTGGTTTAGATAATCTGGATAAACTGTTGATAGAAATGATGGGCAAAACTACAAAATAGAACTCATGTTGTCATAAAGCGGAATTATCCTATAAACTTGACCAGGCATTTACAGGTACTGACATTCAACTTGTTTTGTTTTCTTCCTATGATGAACAGGTTTTATTCAGTGTAGTTTTCATATTCATAGAGACAGTGTTAACTGTGAGATGCTTCTGTGAACAGTGCTGGAGCAGCGGTTGTGAGGTGAATGGTTTATTCATTATAGAGAGGTACATTTAATGGGCCAAACTCATTTAGACACTCATTATCAAACTTGGCAACAGATCATATTATCGTGCCTTTTTGATGTTTTTTAAGGACATAAGTGTAAAGAAAGGCAGAGAGAGGTGAGTACGGTGAAAACTAACAATGTGCCAGATTGGTGCTTTGATTAAACATTGAAGGATCTCCTCTTACAAAGAACACTGTCATCTCTCTGCTCTGTTTGTATGTACTCCCATGAGGCTCCTGCCCCCCACCATTGTCCAGCCAGCACTGAAGCCACACCCTCTAGCCGGAGTTAACATCACCTTATTGGCTGGGCCAACCTTTGACAGTTTTCCTGGTGCCAACAGTGAAGAAGTGGATGAGGAATTATTCACTCTTTCTCCAGTCTAATGCCTAATGAGCAAACAAGGGTGGGGACTGGCTTTTGATTGGCAGGCTAAACTAAATATTGAGTATCAAGGTCATCCTTAATAAGATGCTGTTGATTCATGTTTGTCATGGATCCACTGGGTCTGCACAGATGATGTCCCATGATAGTGTGTGTGTGCTCATTGTGCTCATATTTTAAAGAAAACGGGCTAAAAAAATATGAATAAAACAATGAGTGGTAGGCACAAGGTATCACTTCATGGATATTTTTTCCATGTTCCATTTGTTTGATATGCATAATCATGTCACCATGATTGGTTAGCTGTAGAGGAAGAGTGACAGACTTAAAAAACAGGAAATGAAAATGAAACTTAGCTTGCAAATATTACAGTGAATTTGTCAGAGACACAACAGAGCGAACGGCAGCATTGTGTTTAAAATGAAGGTCCAGGATGAAGGAAAACAGCATGGAGTAAGAAACAAAGTGGATGTAATTCTAACTACAGGGTGATTAATGTAAGACTGACATTAAGAATAATGTTATAATGTTATAAGACTATTTTAATAAGGAAAAGTACTTGTATGTCTGCTTGGTTTTAGGCAACATTTAGAGCTGCACTAATATAATATTTTTTGGCCAGTTGGGGGCAGCAGAACAAGCTAGAAAGAAAACATCTGACACTGTATTATCACCTTATAAAGTTGTTGTGGTGAGTGCTTAAGCAAAAACTTAAGCAAACAATTTACACATCAAGCAGACACAGAGCAGCATTATCATTCATTTGGAGTCGTGTTTGTGTCCACCTGATGAAGCCCAATATTCATTCTCCTTTTACTGGATTTCTGGTTTGGTCTCCACCAACTTCTAAGAGAAATATCTGGCTCTTTAGCTGCTAAATGCTCCACTATGTTCACCAGCTAGTGTCTAACTGTGTCTGTCTGCTGTTTGCTGCTGAGCAGGTAGTGGACAGTTGGTTTATCAGAGCTGAATAACTGAAAACAAGAATAGGGCGAAACCTAGTATATGGCTGAACCATGTATGGTCAATGTGCTCCTGAGGATGAAATTGAGCACTGTTCATGCCTTGCTGTAAATGCTTGACACAGTGTCCCCGTCACAGCGCGTGGTCATTGACCTCTGCCTTTTTGAGACTAGGCGTCCACTGTGCGTGTGGGGCTTTTCAATTGTAGATGGACGATTTTGAAGGTTTTTTTGTTAGTTTGTTGTTTCTTACTTTTTTGAATGCAAAGATTTAAACCGGCATCTGTAGAACATGACATTAGTTCATTACAGTACAACTGAGAATATGCCTCAAATACTGAGAAAAGCAAAGAACTTAAACGTATTAATAGTAAAAATTCATGGATTACTTTTCTTCTTAAATATGTCTCAAGGAGTTTAAAAAGTGGGCCAATTCGATTATAAATGCTTCAAAAACAGGAGGATATCTTAAAAATCTACATTTGTGTAAATATTTTGCCAGCAGAATCAAAGTGTTTCCAGGATATTCAACCTTCGTGTCATTAGAATACATTTGTTGTACTTGACTTCTTTCTCTACAGGGATTGTATAAAGGCGATAAAGCAAGTCCATATGAATTTACAATTAATTACAATTCTACCTTGTCGTTGAGGAGCTGCATAGCAGAGTGTGTAGTCAGGTTTGGTCTATGGCTTTTTCTGGTAACACTCGTTGACTTCTTGCTTCTTCGCAGAATGTTTTGTTTGTACGCCTATGCAACGGATAACGTGTTGAGCATAAAGCCTCTGTGCACACTCGTAGTTCATGCGCCTATTCATTTTGAAAGAGCAACGGCAAATGGGGAAGCTGCAACACTCGGCCGACCAATGGTGTAACTTCATCACTCACTGACTCACTCACTCACCCAGTAATTCAGGGACAGACTTTCGTGTTTATAGGGCCGCGGTCCAGCCAACAGTTGCCTGCTGCTGCTGGAAACTTGTGTGACCAAATACAACATTTTTCAGATATGCACAGAGCTTCAGATATTTTCCAGAGCTTACAGTCACATCTCGTGGCCTTCATCGGCAGAGGAAGTTTGCTCAGTTCTCATGGAAATGATTCAGTCTCATTTTGGTATCATTACTAAATCTCAGGTATCATATCTGTACTACTAATGTAAAATGTTAAGCAATACTCAGCTGCAGTCTCAAATACAGTATATAGTTTCATTTAAAGACAAAAAAAAGACCCCTAATTTCCTACAAAATAACAGCTGGCCACTATAGTTTTTAACAAACATTACTGGGACTGTTTTCAACACCAGCTTAATCCACATTTGGTGCTCTAGTGAGTATTTCTGGCAGCAGGATGGTGTATATGGGACTGAGTCCAGATAAGCTACAGTGTGTGTGTTCATGGTAATGAAGGAACATGTCACCCAGTGCAATGGTGCGGCTCATTCATGCGTTTTTAATCGTTTTTGGACAACAGTGGACATCTATGGCACAGAGAAATAAGGATACACACACAATACTTGTTAGGATGCATTCATTGATTGTTCTGGTCTTTTCATGGGGATTGTTGACAATATGAAAAAAATAGAATATCACCAGACTTCATGCGGTGATCTCAGTTCGTACGCATTATCTAAATAAAGAGGCTTTGTTGAGTGGGTAATCTGCCAGCGTCAGGCCTTGAGGTATGTAGAAATCACTCAGCATGTAGACGATTAGAGACGACGTCTGTTTTAGATCCTGACTGAGTTGATGAGTCCTATCTCTTTTAATTTCCCATCAAAGTGTCCAGAAGATCAGTCGTTTCCCAAATTAAACATCATTCACTGGTAACTTATTCAAGAGACTCCAATTAGCTGAAAAGTGGTTCTTCATGATTGTGTTCCCCCTACCCGCCCCCTTTCCCATTCAAATACTTAAAGGAGAAAGCTCCCCTCCCACCCCCCATCCTTCTTTATCCGGGGTGTGTGTGCTGCTGCTAGTGAGCTCTATCAAGTGGTATAAATCTTTAATTTTGGAGATCAGCATTAATGGCCGAAACAGCCTCAGATCTGGGCTCTGCTCCCTGCTTTCATCCCCCCGGCTGGAGGAATTCCTGGAGGGGAGGGGAAGGGGGGAAGGATACGCGATCGTTTGCTCCCATAAGTACACAAAATTAGCTGCTTATCAGTTGATCTCTGTACATGATCCTGCAGAAATCTTCTCTGTGCGTCCAAAGCTGCTGCCGGAGCCGGAGCCTCGTATCCCTGCAGGCTCCACAGAGAGGGGGAGATGGAGGAAGGGGGTGGAGGGAGCTCTAATTAAATCACTTTTCAAAGACAATAAGGCCAGAGCGTCCTCCTCTTCCTTAACTTCCCCTATCGCCAACAGATACTAAGCTTCAGCCTTTACCTCGTAGCTCTGTGGTGTGAAGGAATTGAACTGTCATTAATCTGTTTTAGCCTCCTGTGTTGCCCATCGCTCTGTTTAATCAAATTCAGTGAGCTAAAATAAACAGGGAAGCAGATAGAGAAAGAAAGAGATGAAGGGAGAAATACTGGGTGGAGAGTGAAGCGGCGAGCACTGATGTATCCCCGCGTTTGTTAAGTTGGTTTTCTCCTAATCAGTCAAGCACCAGACCAGACACAAAATTTTGCTGTTCTATTTTGACTTTTTTGCCGAATGCAAGCATCAGTTATTCTTCAGGCTGTTTCATAATGTTGCCGTTGCCCCGTATTTCTCCACATTAATGAGTGCAGACTGTGGAATTAGGCTGGGCACTGCCTGTTAATGGAGCCTGCTAAAGCTGGGGAGTGACTGCAGCTCTCGTTAGCCGAGCCGGCGGCTATTGATTGCAGCGGGCCACTGGGGGCTCCCTACCTGCAGTTGACTTTGTACTTCTGCAGGAGATGTAAGGGTCTGCTGAACAACAGGGACCACGCACATCTCAAACAAGGTCTATGAAAAGCCTATCAATTAGGCTTTGAAGGTCAAGCAAATTCTCCCCCCATGCTCTCTGCCTCTGTCTCCCCACTCTTGCTTGGTCTTGAGAAGGCAGTATCTCCTCTGCTCTCTCCCAAATACATCTGAAGACTCCATTCAATTAAATATCTCTCGGCTCCAGCTGCTCCCTAAGTGAAAGGTCAACAAAGTCCAGAAGGCTAAAAGAGAAAGGCTTGGCTTCTTCACAACCCCTCCCCACAACAAAGCCTCCCCCAAGCAGGCGCTCTCGCTCTTAATGATACCCACTGGTCAATCCCTAACTAGCAGTGACAGTTACCCCCAGAAGCACCACTGCAGACCAGAGTCAATCGATCAGGTGAAAAAAAACAACACATAATGATAACCCGCAGACATAATGTCAAGCTCTTGCACTGTCCCAATTGGTTGACATTCAGGTATATAGTGGGGAGAGAGAGCTGGCCAGACATCAAAAGCAAGGTGCAGCAGTGAGCTGTCTTGCTCTCTTGCGCTCACTGAGGTGTCTCTCACATAATTATCCACACTGTGGCCTCAGAGAGTCCCAGAGGGATGGCCAGCGAGCCCAATGACACACACACTCAATAACCCCAACACAAACACTACCTAACTGAGTCAAATTGGGCCTTATTACTTAAGCTTAAGTGCAGCCATGTTGAAAGGGAAGCTAACTGTGTGTGTTAACCCAGTGATGGCACAATAGTCCAGTTTCCAGCTGTGGAAAAAGTGAAAAAAGAAAACATTTTTGGAAAAATAAAAATGCCATTACTACATTGTCCTATACCACTATACATTTTTTAATATGGTTTATCTACTGTACCTTCAAGGCAACCAATGGGTTCCATTAATTTCCATATCCACTGGTTTCTATTAATTTCACTAAGCATGAAAATCAGTCCTTATACCTAAATGATAAAACGTTTCAGTGTCTTTCAAAACAGTTACAAAAACAATTCATATGTTACGTTACGTTTAGGCAACTACTTGTTTGAGGTTAGGGGAAGAGTGTGGTTATGGTTAAAGGTTCTATGTAGAGTTTTCAGAAAGTCCTTGTTATTAATGACACCGGTGGCTGTTAATTGAACTGCAGTCAGCATCCTGAGCATCGACCAAAACAGTGATGTGACATACATGAGACTGAATGTGATTTACAATCATATTTAGAATAACGTTACTATATATAAAATCACAGATAACAATGAAAAGCTCTACCTGAAAGAAGTAGAGGTCCTGACCTGCTGGTGTCAATACAACAACCTACTCCTGAACGTCAGCAAGACTAAGGAGCTGATAGTGGACTTTGGGAAGAAGAAGGAACTATGCCCCTCTTAATATCAACGGGTCCTTGGTATCCACATCACAGAGGGCCTGACCTGGGCACGGCATACTGACTCAGTGGTGAGAAAGGCAAGGCAGAGACTGTTTCATCTCAGACACTTCCGGAAATTCCGGTTCTTCCCTCAAATACTGCCTGATACGAAAACAGCACCAAACACGACCGCAAGGCCCTGGTTCGTTCGGCTAAACATACAATAGGCGGTACTCTACTCTGCCTAAAGAAGGGGTGTCAAACTCAAATACACAGGCCAAAATTAAAAAATTGGTACAAGTCAAGGGCCGGACTGGTTCAATGTTTATTGCAAAACTTATTGAAATGAACTTATAGCACATATTGAACCTGGAACTAACAAAGCTTAAGTTATTGCCTATAAAAACAACATTAAACATTAAATAAATGAAAAATCAGTTGCATTCATTTCTAATGGCTCTATCTGCAGCTTTTCCAGAGTAATGTCTAATGAAAACATTTTTCCACAGGCCAACAACAGCCAAAAAATAATTTCCTCCAAAGAAAAACCAAACATGCCCTGTGGTAGCAAGAAAAAAAGTGCAAAAAGCAAACATACATTAAAGCTCAGTTTGCTGCTCTGTGATGCACACTAGTCTAAGCCAGATACTTGGCATCTCATCTTGGATGCAAGTTCATCAATGTTTGTGGTCAGGCTCCTAGCTGAGGAAATCCTCAGGAGTGAAGGTGTTCATCAGTAGCCCCATTTCGTTTACACATCTGGATACCTCTTCAAAGAGATCTTTTCCCGTAGTTGTGCCATGCATTGATCTTGATCCCAAAAGTTCCTCTGTTACGCACAGACTTGAGTCCACTCCACGGATGAAAATTGACAGCTGGGCAGTATCAGAAGTGTCGCTGCTCTCATCCACAGCAAGGGAGTATGCGATGAAATCTTTTCCCTTTCCCAACAGCTGTTGTTGTAGATTGGTGGCAAGCTCACGTACACGATCAGCAACGGTGTTTCTGCTCAGGCTCACATTTGAAAATGCTTTCCTTTTATCTGTGCACACGACATCGCAAACTTTCATCATGCAAGTTTTGACAAATTCTCTCTCGGTAAAGGGCCGGGCTGATTTAGCGACCTCTGCTGCCACAACAAAACTAGCCTTTACAGCAGCCTCACTTTGTGAATTGGCTTTTGTGAACATAGCCTGCCGTGACACCACACTTCTTTTCAACTCTTCTACCTTCTGGAGCCTCTGTTTCATGTCCAGATGCTTGGACCTGTCATGGTGTTTCGTTTCGTAGTGTCGTCTTACGTTATATTCTTTCATTACAGCCACACCGTCTCCGCACACAAGACAAACAGGTTTGCCCTTTATATTCGCAAACATATACTCTGCCTCCCACCTGCCTTGAAAACCCCTGTTTTCAAAGTCCACCTTTTGTTTAGCCATTTTTTGGGGAGAGGGATAGCTGAAAGTTGACCACAGGTGACTAGCTCCATAAAGCTGCCGATGAGCAAGTGGTGCAAGGGCTCGTGCTTGCGGGCCCTCGATTGACGTGCCAACGCACTGGCAGTGCATTATGGGATTTGTAGTATTAGTGGTGCGCGCAATATACCGGTGGGCCAGCTCTAATAGTAATTAGATATTATCCTGCGGGCCAAAGATAATTCCACCGCGGGCCTTGAGTTTGACACATGTGGCCTAAAGCTTCTACCCTCAGGCCACTAGGATCCTAAATGAGGTCACTTATAATTGATTGAACAAAACTGAAAAGTGCATTTTTGGCTTGATGAACAACTCTGAAAGACTGGGATAAGTTCATCAGCGCTGCAAACTGCAAATTCTTCCTATGTCCAAGTACTGCAGAGTTGTGCAAACTATCATCTCTGGTGCTACTGGATTGTTTAAAGGGATTGCTGGTGAGTTGACTGGACACTTCACCTTCACCACCATTAAAATATGTGTTTAAAAGTTAATTATCATGATGTCATTCCCAGATCCGACTTCCGAGGTAAATGGAATGTAGCATTTGTGGACTGCCTCTAACTTCTCTCAGACTTAGGACCTCGTTTTAGTGCTAAAATGCTATATGAATTACTCTCAGACCAAAAACTTAGGAGTCTTAAAGTTAGGACTGACACAGCCCTTATTTTTAGTTAGGAGCTACCTTTAGCCTTAGGATGTGAATTTGTGAATATGACCCCAGATCATTAAAAATGTATCCGTATTGTTTTTAGCTATTCTGGCATTATGGCTCTAGGGATGGAAATGTCTGTCGGTCGGCCAGTCAGTCTACATTGGTCTAGACTGAAATATCTCAAGTATTGAATGGATTGCCATGAAGTTTTGTACAGACACTCATGGCCCCCAGAGGATAAATCCAACTGACTGACCAACTTTCTCCCATTCGGCGATTGTCGCGATGAAAGTTAAAATAGTTGCCGCTGTGATAACTTTCCAGAGTTGTAAAATCCTGTCTATTATATATTATATAGATTCCAAACTGTTTTTAAACGCATATCTGTCACTCCAACTGGACTTCCTATTTCATTGTGTCACTGGTACCTTAAATAACATGCAGCCCCCTGTGCTGTTTTAATGCAGGGCTGTTTGTGCTTGGTCTAGTACTGTAGTAGCTAAATGTAATGTGCGGAATTATCTGAAAGGGACGCACCTTGAGAATAAATGCTTTTGTTGGCGCAGACTGATTTATACACTACATGGAAACTGCAATAAAAAAACGCCAGCGAATGCTTTAAAAAATCCAGCAGTGATGCAAAGTATGCATCATTTTTAGTACATGGGATAAAATGCTGTGCAAACACCAGTATGGTTAATTAGAGGCAGACAAGTGGAATCATACATTTGCCCTAATACCACTGAGATCAAAATATAAGCGCCATTGATCTGTCTGGTTTTAAACCTTGTTCCTCACTTAAAGTAAGAGAGTTTTCTCAATTACTTGATATGATACACAAACTAAGGCCTCTCCCCTGGTACCCTTCTCAGATTCAAGTCAGAGTGTCCCATTTTTGGATATGAACTGGACAGACCGCCTGACTCCAGTGGCAAATAAAAAGTGCTGGGCTGGGCTGCTCCAAACTCCCATCAATAGGCTGTGGAGTGGCAGCCAAGCAGCAGTAAGACAGGATGGCTGTCGCTGCTTCACTGATTACAACAGCAGACTGCAGGATCCCTTACACACTCCATCTGTCTTCCCGCTGATTTCTCTATCTCCCTTGCCCTCTCTTTCCCAAATGAAAAAGCGCAGACTAAAGGCGATCACATTTCCCATATTATCAATACTATCTGCTCTGTGGCCCTACTGCGATTCTGTCGCCCATGGCCGTGTAACCTTGTTCTACAGTCTCTGTCCTTCTCCACTACTTCACTGCTCTTACTGGAAACACTTGTGACACTTTGCTACAAGTCAACTTTTGATGAACCAGCACATTATCATCTCATCATAAGCAAAGATAACTTATATTATACCATGGCCACAGAGAATACTCCACTCTGAATTGCTGAGAGATAATAATCACACAGCTCTATATGGCATCTACATCACTGTTTTAAATGAATGCTCGTAGTAGGGTTTCTGTTTCATCTGTTACAGGCTATAGCTAGTTTGCTTTTAAAGAGTACATTGCCTCAAAATACATATAACCAATACTTATAGTAATTCTGCTAGTAAGCTGCCTTTAAATAAGCAGGACAATCCACAGCGACCTGTGTTGTTAAATAAGTGTGTGTGATTGCACAATTATCCCAGTGGTTCTAAAAAGCTGCCATTCAGCTGGAAATACTTGATTGACTCACCATTAAACATACTGCATATATTATTAAATCTAATTAAAAATGATTCAGCAGTTTTAGTGTGCTATATATATGTGTGTGTGTGTGTGTGTGTGATACGTATATATAAATATCATGGTAAGAATCCCTGTAATATTTAATAATGTGTGTAAATAACTAGTCATGTTGCATATTGTTAGAATGTCGCCCAGAATGAGGCCTGTCAGGTAGTGCTTCTGAGGTCGTGTGAACTCCAAACAAACTCCGTCAAACAAATAGTTTGTTTGAGGTATAAGGTTAAAAATGTTTCGGTTTAGGTACTGTACAAGATTAGAAATGGTATTGCTATGTTTTGAATTGGTGGAGTACAGGAGTACAGCCTGAATAGGCAACTTCAGTGGAAAGAAATGTCCTTAGATAAACGTATTAGCAACATTTAGGGGCAACATTAAAACCACTAATGTACTCAGAACAACTCAAGGTCAAGAATTTACTTTTTTTTAGATCAAAACCAATGTTATTAATACATAATATATTATTAATATATTAGTACATTTAGTTAACACTGTAAGAAAGATTTAAATAGTGTTAGGCCAGCAGGGTCAAAACTTTTAAAGTTACGACCAACAAAGACCCTTTAATCAGTCCTTTGGATTTGTATTGATTTTGGGATCATTCTGCCCTTCATGTCAAAGAAAACAAATGCTGTTGAACACTTTGATTTTTCATTCTATTACTGTCTCCACAGTTCCACCAGCAGACCCCTCCAGTCAATATCACATGTTCTCAATGTATTGCCCTGGACAATGATTACCTATTGACCCCTCCCCTTATGGGAATGCTTTATATGACAGAGGGTCTGGTCGCATATTCAAATATCCTGTAAGCATCTCATTTCAGTAAACACTAAATCCATAACTGGATTTGGATTTCTACAGCTCTGGGAAAACTGAGAACATCAGAATATTCTGTCTCGTATGACACTTTAATGCTGTAGTTGTAGGCTTGTTCTGGACAGACTTGGTAAATGCTCTTATTGTATGACAGCAGTGCTGACCAATTTTCTGGAAATATGAAATCTTTCTCATTGATTAAACATTTCTGCAGCTTTTGGATTTGGACAGCAAATACAACATTTATTGGCTGTCATTTAGAGTAGCTGCTTTCATAGATCATTTTAAGGCCAAAAAGGACTTATGAAGAAGCGGTTCCACAAAACCCTGACATTTCTGCTTTCAAGTCAGCTTTCATTTTCTCCACGTAAAATCTTGTATTAAGCTTGAGTCAAACTGTTCCATGACTACAGACCGAAAGTGAGACAGGCTGATTAAATCCCCTCTTCTCTGTGAGTATTTCACCCAGGTTCAAATGCCTCCTGAGTGCCTGAAATGGTTCATTTGTTGAGGCTATCCCCTGCATCCATTTCTACAGGTACCACATTCAAAGTCATTCATTTCCTTTGGTTCCTTATTTCTCCTTTTATTCTTAAAGTACTACTTGCTCACTTTGATTGAACTCAATGGGATTACAACAGAGTTAATCGCTCCTGGGTTTGTCCACTTATTACCATGTGAACTCCCCCTGGTCCCCATTGTTTCCAGGCTGTCCATAAAAATTACCTGCTCTTGCTGCAGAATTGCTCTATTGTCTCCTATGGAGCGTGGGCTCCAAATGAGAAATGAAAAGGTGAATGGCATGTACACTACAATAGAGAGGGCCACAGTGGCAAGAGGTGGCTGTATATGCACTAATTAAAGTAAAGGTAGCCTTTAAAATAGGAGTGCTGACAGCTCTCAGATTGATCTATTAGACCCAAGTGATTGGATGTGCTACTTTATTTACCAGCACGTAAGAAGAAATATCATTAAAAACCCAACTACAAAATAAGCCATGGTTTGGGGCCATACACACTCTATATACTGTATGTGTTTAGTATCTCTAGTCATGGTCATCCATTTGCTCAAAATGTCTTTAATCTGCAGATTCTCACTAAAGCTTCTCAGTATGTATTATTATTTTAATGACCTTTTCTCTCGTGCTACCCTCACAACAAATTAGTGAGGGAAAATCCACACCTCCAGCATTTTTATGAAGCCTGTTTTCTGTCATTCATCTTTCTAACAAAACAGATACACTTCCATTTTTTACAAATATAGCAGTCCATGCAAAATCAGAGAGACACATGTCTGACGCACATCAAGACACACAGGTCATCAAGATGGCGCAGATGGCTGCCTCGGTGTGTTGGTGCACATTGTTTTGTCTTGTTTTGTTTATAAATCCAGTTTTCTGCTGTGGTACCCGGAGCTCTTTCACCAGAGAAGAGCTCATGAACATCAGGGATACAACTTCTGAAGATTTATTTCCAACTGTCCTCGCTCCATGCGTGGAATTACTGAACATTCTGGTCAAAGGTGCCCTCACCTTTGTCCATGCAGTGAAACGCCGGAGGAGAGGGAAACGTGCCAGTGCGCTCGTGCGTCTTTGCCGGCGCAGACTTCGAACACCGCTACAGGCAATATTTCTCTCTAATGTGCGTTCACTGTGCAATAAACTGGATGACCTTCTGCTAATAGTGGGGAAAAACAGGGACGTTTCTTCATCTTTTCACGGAGACGTGGCTGTGTGAATCAGTACCGGACTCTGCGCTGCAGCTGGCAGGATTCCAACTCTTTAGAGCGGACCGCGACGCTCTCAGGCAAAATGAAAGGTGGAGGTATCTGTTTTTACACTAAC
>LKNJ01005433.1:0-23323 GCA_002120245.1 Maccullochella peelii
GTGTGTGTATGTGTATATATATGTAAATAATATTTTGATGCTAAGTGGCATTCGCCTTCTCGGGTCTGAGTAAAATATATGTTTTTACTTATTTTTTTTACAAATTCAGTTTAAGGAATATAATTTATGGGTGAATTGTCTTTGCGTTACTTTTCCTTTTGTTGCACAAACATGGATTTGTCATTTACCGCTCTCACGGCCTCAGTATAGTATTGAACAGTGCAAAAAGACTTATCACGGTAGAGTTTAAACAATTAGTTTATTAATTGATTAGTCAAATGGCAGAAAATTATCTTCAACGATTTCAGTTAATTGTTTAACATGTACGATTTCCAGCTTCTCAACTGAGAATATTTGCAGCTTTTCTTTGTTTTCTACGATAATAAATTGTCCATCTTTGGGTTTTGGACTGTTGGTCGGATGAAACAAGACATTTGAATTTGTCAACTTGCGTTCTGGGAAATTGCAGAGGGCATTTATCACTATTTTCTGATCATTTACAGACCAAAAGATTAACTGATAATGAAAATAATTAATAGTTTCAGCCATAGATCACAGTGATGGTGTATTACTGATCAAATTTAGACACTAGATAATAACCTCCGGTCCAGTGTTCCTCTTACTTCTGTCGTCCTCTGTTTGCTGCACAAAGCAAGCTAATGTGTATTGACAACATGTATTCAATTTAAATGTGTAGATTTTTATGTGAAAAACATCATTCAAATCAATCAATCAAATGACTTTTTGTCTGTAGAAAAATGAGACAATTCCAGTGAGAGTCCGATATTTTAAAATCTTACACATTGTGGCTTTAAATTCTTGTGTATAGCACGACTGAACATTTTTAAAAATTGTCTGTTTGAATAAACTTTTGCCCTTGGCCTTTTCTAATTGTTATTTTTGTATTTCAGTGAAAGGCAAGCGGGTTCAGCCCCCTTGGTCTCCACCAGCAGGAACAGATGTTCCCCGACTCCGTCTCTACAACAGCCTGACGAGAGCAAAGGTGGGTCAGAGGCGAATGTCAGTCCTTATTAGTGCTTGCATGCTGTGTGTATAAAAATAGAATAAATGTAAGACAGCAGAGACTCTTCAAGTTTTTATTTATCAGAAATTATTGAAATACACTCAAAGTTCAAACTGCCGAATCAAACCTAATAATAAACCTGATCATCCAGTGACTGAAAAAAGATGTTTTCTCTGATCGTCTTCATGTTTCAGGAGCCGTTCGTTCCTCAGAAAGGGAATAAAGTCACGTGGTACAGCTGTGGACCTACGGTGTACGATGCCTCACACATGGGACATGCCAGGTAAACGGATCACAATGCAAAGTATTCAAGATCAATGACTCTTCCTGTAACTATAGTCTTTAGTTTGTGTTTGTTCTGTTTAGGGCTGCAACTGATGACTGTTTTTACTGTCAGAAAGGACAAAGAAAATCAGCAAATCCTCACATTTAAGAAGCTGGAAGCAGCAAATGTTTGACATTTTTGCTTGAAAAATGACTGAAACGATTCAAAATAGTTGGCAGTTTTCTTTCGATGGACTAATTGTTGCAGCTCTAGTTCTGTTTTCTAATCTGTCTTTTTGCACAGATCCTACATATCTTTCGATATTCTGCGGAGGATTCTGAAGGACTACTTCAAGTACGATGTCTTCTACTGCATGAACATCACAGACATCGATGACAAAGTAAGTTTGATTTATAAGAAAGGCTTATTCTTCACAGGTTTGTACTTTGAAAGAAGAAATAAACTTGGCATCATTTTTCCAGACCTGGCTCTTTCTCTCGTAATGCTTTATGCTTCTTTTCCCGTCTGCAGTTATTTAAAATAAAATTGTCTTGACATCAAAAACCATTTTTCATTAATTAAATTTATTCATTTAATACAAGAGGACAAACACCTCTTAAGTACTGTTGTTTGTGGACACATGCTCAATATATATCTTTATTTATATATTATATATCTTTATTTATATAGCTCTTTTTAAGTTACAAAATGCTTCACATAGCAAGCAAAGAACGCTTAAATCATAACATAGAAACACATAAAAAACACGCAATTAAAGAATAAAAGTACTGAACGAACCTCCAATTAAAAAATATAAATAAAAAATGGCAGAAACCATAATCGGAATAAAACTAGCGGTGCGATAAACATACGTTTTAAGCTTTGATTTAAAAGAAGCGACTGGCTCAGGCTGGGCAGGGTGGTCCAGAGCTTCGGGGCTCTTATTTCAGTGGCTCTGCCCCCCTAAGTCTTCAGCCGAGAGTCTGGAACAGCTGAAAGGTGCCTGCCAGAGGATAAAAGGTGTGAGATGTACTGTAGAGTCGGACCATTTAGTGTCTTGTAAGTAATTAAAATAACTTAAAGTAAATTCTATAACGTACTAGAAGCCAGTGTAAAGAGGCTAAGACCGGTTTGCTCTGGTTAAAAGCCCGGCAGCTGAGTTCTGTACTGTAGAAAACAATAGAATATAAAGCTAGCCATCTTTTTATAGCCAACTGAAAGGCTAAAACAGGAGGGCAGAACCAAAACAAATGCATCATGTCCTCAATATCATCCTCATATCTTCATTTCCTCGACGCTGTCTGAGAAGCATTTGTCTGTTCGGAAGGATCACAATAAAGTTTCCCGGCATCTGACGTAGAATCAAACGTTTAAGATATGATATTGTAGTTTTAATTGGTTTGTAGTCTTTAGTGAAACTGGATCTGCTGCACAGACAGATCACCAGAGAATTAAGTAGTATTTATGTATTATGTCTAGTTATGATGAAGTAAACAGCTACCTGTCCACTATTGCAGTTTCCAACAGGGTCTCTTAAGGCCACGAGTCATCATGTTTGCATTAGTGTGGGCTTTATGTTGGTGTTTCTGTCTTTCAGATCATTAAAAGGGCTCGGCAGAACTACCTCGTGGACCAGTACAAGGAGAAGCGTCCACAAGCTGCTCAAATCCTGCAGGATGTCCTGAGTGCCCGAGGGGTGAGGCCAAACTCCGTCAGCCTTTGATACAACAGCTTCACCCTCACTCTTCGTCTGTATCCGTGTGAAGCTGTTGACAGAGGAGGAGTGAATAAAAACTGGCGTTTGCTATCTTTGCTTTAGGGCAAACTTGTGTGTTACACCTGGGTTTTAATTAATCACGATTAGTTTTCTCAGTACTCGGATCACGATTAGCTTTATACTTTTGTTGAACGTTAAACTGACACAAACTGCGTTCTCTCCCAGGTTGTTCTTTGTTAACCCGAAAATTAATCTTGCACTGAATGCTTAAACCTTTTGTGTGTCTTTTAAAAATGTAAAACTACACCATGCATGGTTCAGTTTTGTTATTTAACAGAAAATTTAGTTACAACCCTCTTTCCTGCTGCCACAACTAAGCTGTATTGATTTCTGCATGGGGCAGTAAAGTATATTATTATAAGTCAAATGTTTGGGAAGCAGAGGCTGGTCAGACACTTTACCTGTGATGTGATGCAGCAGACACTATAGACACAACTCTGAGCATCAGTGTCAGAAAAGTGATGATTATACAGTTTATTGTGCATCTTTACTTTAAAACATCAGGTTACCTGTAGGTTTCTGTCCTTTCACTTAAATCCTCGTGTGTGTGTGTGTTTTTTCAGCCCTTTCAGGACTACTTGGCTTCGACGACGGACCCAGATAAGAAGCAGATGCTGGAGAGGCTGGACGCTGCCGTCACAGACGCTCTGCAGCCCCTGCAGGCAGTGATTGAGGGCAAAGCAGCAGGCGAGGTCGTACAGCCTCTGGCCCAGGTGAGGCTCCGCACACATGCTGTTCACTTCACTCACTTACTGCAGAGCCACATTTGAATAGTAAATAATTCCCCTCTCTTTGGAAAGAACGACTAATTATCTCTTTGTGATTCTCATCTTTACACTTTTTAGACTCGGATTAAAGGAATAGTTTGACATTTTGTGAAATTCGTTTATTCATTTTCTTTCCGAGCGTTAGATTAGAGAGATTACGTTTGAGGCTATCACCAGCAGACAGCTAACGTAGCTTAGCACAAAGACTGCAAACAGTATGAGTGTTTGCTTAGTCTGTACAAAAACCACTAGGAGCAGTTGCCAGGCAACCAACAGTGACTCCAGGAAGTTGGTCCAGACATGAGAGCCGTCAATCCTCTCGTCTAACTCTCTGCAAGAAGGCGAATATTATTATATTTCCCAACATGTGGAACTTTTCCTTTGAGAGACGGTTTTGGTTTAGAAGGATTTCCTGAAAAGACTCCATGACTTGTACATATCTTAAAATAATAAACAAAGACATTTAATTAGACATTTAAATTAATAAATTAGTTTCTCTTGCTACAGTAAGGAAGCCCATTGCTGCCACAACAGAAAAAGAAAAACGGATCAGTAAGTTTGCATGTCGAAATAACGTGAAAAACATCTTATAACAATAAACTTTTGACGTTATAACATGATACTGATGTGTTTTTTCTTTTTCTGGCGAGGCAGCAATAAGCTTCCGTATCACAGATTATTTAACCTGCTGTGTATGCATGAAAGCAATGACACAAACAAATAAACATTATACTGACAGATAGATAGATAGATAGATAGATAGATAGATAGATAGATTAATTAGTAATTTTAAAAGAATACTGGTTTCCGGGCTTTCATGCTGTCGTTCTTTCTTCCAAGGTGCTGTTGGAGACCTCCAAGGACTTGCTGGCTGACTGGTTGGACAAACAGTTTGGAAGTCAAGTCACTGAGAATTCGATCTTCTCCATTCTCCCTAAATATTGGGAGGGAGAGTTCCACAAAGACATGGAAGCGCTGAACGTAAGTAGAAGGAAGGCAAACTGTTTTCTAAGGTCCTGGTCAGACACAAAAAGCACACAGAGCATCACAAGAGGGGGAGAAACTGAATTAAGTATTTCCCTCTGTATTCATCAGCGTATAATATGCTTTGAAAATATGTTCCTTAAATACACAGCCTGCTTTTTATTCTATGCGTGGTGTTTCTTTGTCAGGTACAGTAAATATAGTAAAGTAACCATTAGAGTCTGGTGTGACCTGATTTTTAACATTACATTGCAGTTATACGTTGAACAGTTATGTACGTACGTTAAATTACATGCAATAAAATACAGGAACTGGGCCCTAAAAATGTTTCAAAAGTGAATTTAGTCAGTGTAGCGTTACAAAATTCAGTGTTCAAGAGAACAAACAAACGACAAACGTCTCTGAATCCTATATGCACAATATGGCTGCAAGTATGTGGACGCCCGTGTCTTTAGTTCCTCTGAAACAACAGCATCCAATCATATTTTAGACTATTAATCTGCCATGTATTGTTATATTGTTGGTACTGTGTATAAATTGTCTTTCTGTCCACCAGGTTCTCCCTCCAGACGTCCTCACTCGAGTCAGCGAATACGTCCCTGAGATTGTGGAGTTTGTGAAGAAGGTTGTCGCGAATGGTTACGGGTGAGGAAATAACCTCATTCATATTACACCCACATTGTCGGTTACAGCAGTATATTCTGACTTGTTCTCTTTTCTGGTGTTTACAGGTATGAATCAAACGGTTCTGTGTACTTTGACACCTCAAAGTTTGACGCCAGTCCGCAGCACTCTTATGCCAAACTGGTGCCGGAGGCGGTCGGAGATCAGAAAGCCTTACAAGAGGGAGAAGGTATGTGTCTGCTACCTCTCAACCTCCACAACTGTTTTACTTCCTGAATGTGTGAATAGTTTGTTTGTAGAAAGATTAAACAGTCCTGGTGAAAATTGGTGCAGTGTTGCATCTTCCATGGTGTCTTCTGTAATATTACCACTAGGAGTCGCCAGAGTCAGAAATGTTCAAATCTTGCACATCTGGGCTTCAGCATGAGTGCTGAAGGTGGTTTTCTCTTTGTAAAATAACTAACCGAGTCAGTTGCTATGGTCAGGTTACTTTATACTTTCTTTTTTCTGGATGTTGTCCGGCCCCGCAGGTGACCTGAGCATCTCTGCTGACAGATTAAGTGAGAAAAAGTCCCCCAATGACTTTGCATTGTGGAAAGCCTCCAAGCCCGGAGAGCCTTCATGGGACTCTCCATGGGGGAAGGTGAGAGTCCATTCTTCATCTGATCGGGATGGTAGATGAAGGTTCATCCCAGAAAGAAAGAAAATGAGGAACTTTTGGACGTGATTGATGCAATGTTGATTGTTTTTTTAAAATCTTGTAACAGGGAAGGCCTGGCTGGCATATTGAATGTTCGGCCATGGCTGGCTCCATCTTGGGAGAGTCCATGGACATCCATGGTGGGGGGTTTGATCTCCGATTCCCCCATCACGACAACGAGTTGGCTCAGTCTGAGGTACAAAGTCTTTCACTGTCAGTTATTGAAAATATTTGTTCTTGTTTGTCTGTCTAGTCATAATAGACAGAGTGCACAGAAAACCTTCACACAGGAGTTACAGATGATTAGCTGTGATGTATTTAAAGCCATTTCTAGTCAAAGAGAAAGTAAAAGACAGATTCTGAGCATGATTTTGTTTTTTCCCCTCACAGGCTTTCTTTGAGAATGATTACTGGGTCAGATACTTCCTGCACACCGGGCACCTGACCATCGCAGGCTGCAAGATGTCCAAATCTCTCAAGAATTTCATCACTATTAAGGAGGCCTTGGCAAAGAACACAGGTGACTCATCTGGTTCAGCTGGATGTCATTAATGTTGAAGACTTTTTCATAATTCATAGGACTATGAAAAAGTTCCTCTGGTCCAAAAACGCCTATTGATACGACCATGTCTCACTTCCAGCAGAGCAGCAGTTTCACATCACAATGTCTCACACAGCATCGATTAATGATTAATGAGAGTCTAGACGGATCAAGTTGTCTGCTGCCTTCGTTCATCTGACGCAGGAACAGAGATTGTTATTGTTTTAACGCTCCTCTTTCCGTCCCCCTGCAGCTCGCCAGCTCCGTCTGGCTTTCTTGATGCATTCCTGGAAAGACACCCTGGACTACTCCTCCAACACGATGGAGTCAGCCGTCCAGTACGAGAAGTTCATGAATGTAGGTGATGATATGAGAAACGGGCCGTTTAGTTTAGAGGTGGTATAAATCTTGGTGGTATATTAATCTGCTGTTTTGCGCCCTTTCCGTGTAACAGGAGTTCTTCCTGAATGTGAAAGACGTACTGCGCACTCCGACTGACATCACCGGTCGGTTTGAGAAGTGGGAGGCTGCAGAGGCGGAGCTTAACAACAGGTAAGAGAGGAAAGATGGGAGTGATGCATGAGACATTCAGTAGTAGCAGATAAACCTCCTGAAATCTTCCCAAACAGGTGACAGAGTGCTGCAGGGATGAAGTATGTTTGTAGTCCAACCAGGAAGTTAGCATCGCCCTGGTTCCCTCCACAGAAAGCCAACGGAATTTTTCCATCGGATTTTGGATTATTGCAGAAAATAATCTCTGTGGCAAACACCAGTTTATGATACTTACACGTTTTGTTCAGCAAGATAATCTTCACACATGAACAGCACTTTGATGATTTTTGAAGTGTTGGAAGCTAACGTTAGGCTATAAACCAGCTACACCACGGTCACATGACTTCAGCGTCTCCACCACTGAGCTTCCAACGCTTCCCTCTTCTACAGAAGCCTTTGGGAAAGTCTGAGTTAGAACAGTTTGCAGTATAAACCCAACGAGGCTGTGAAGGCGGACGAGTGAGTAGATGAGTTTCTGTGTTCGGCGTGACGACGTTTAACGTCCCCGACAACCTCTGTAGTCTCATTTAGCCGCTTGTTAGCAACCGCCTTTTTTAAAACACTTCAATATTCACCAGTGGAGTATTTACTGACGGATTTTAAAATCTCTTCAGCTCGTGTTAACCACAGACCTTATTTCAGGCATCAAACCAAAAACCTATTCAAGAAACCCCCTGACTTCCAGACGAGGGAACAGGAAGAGCTAACATGCTAACTCATTTCAGGGTTTTAGGATTCCTGCAGAGCTCTATTAACTTCAAAGAAACTCCTGTAAGATTAAAAAACATTTGAACCAGTTAAAGTTCACGACTCAAAGCCAGACGGTTGCTTCTTGTTGTTTCCAGCTTCTATGACAGGAAGTCTGCCGTCCACGAGGCTCTGTGTGACAACGTGGACACTCGCACCGCCATGGAGGAGATGAGAGTGCTGGTCGGCCAAAGCAACAGCTACATCGCCAGCAGGAAGAGCGCCAAGCAGCGGCCCAACCGCATGCTGCTGGAGAGCATCGCTGTGTATCTCACCAACATACTGAAGGTGAGCACGTTTGTTCTGCAGCCAGTCGTATGTTTCCGTGCACTAAATCTCAGCTGGAGGAAGAGCTCTGTTACACTGACCTCTATGGGTTTAAAGTCTGCTGCACTTCTTACCACACCCAACACCTTTACCTGTGACCACACCCAACACCTTTACCTGTGACCACACCCAACACCTTTACCTGTGACCACACCCAGCTGTGATGTAGCGCTGGCCTGACCTCCATGTTGCTTGTTACTTAGCAGCAACACTCAGCAGTGCAGTGTGTGAATGTTGAGTGTTTTTATTAACTTTTTTCTTTTAAATTTAATTGTACATCCGCATGTTCACTGTTATGTCATTTATTACAGTAATACAGTGGAGTGCAGGAGGCACATGAGATGATAATGACATTGATTCTCTATCAGCTAATAATCAAACAGCAGCAGGAATTATTGAATTAGAAATGGGTAAATAAAAGGAAGGGAAACATTATTTATATGTGAATGTTCAAATTTTACCAGCCACTCAATAGATACCAGCCACTGGCATATTTAATCAGCTGGTGGTTGGTGCTAATTTTGTGCCCTGGCTGGCAGAGACATTAAAGGACCTGTCTATGTGTGTATA
Organism: Maccullochella peelii; assembly: GCA_002120245.1. Taxonomy (NCBI): domain Eukaryota; kingdom Metazoa; phylum Chordata; class Actinopteri; order Centrarchiformes; family Percichthyidae; genus Maccullochella; species Maccullochella peelii. The sequence goes on from LKNJ01005433.1 coordinate 8,879, forward strand.
TGCAGCCATGACATCGTGTGAAACGCGTGTTTTAGTCTTTCTTGTGTACCATGCTGTTGGTAAACCTGGTATTTGGTGTATTTGCCACATAAGCCGTAGATTCAGGTCAGCATGAGACATTTTGTGTCCCGACACCCGTCCAGCACCAACCAGCACCATGCCAGTCGAGCTTTGAAATGCACCAACCTGTTAAGTTCTACACAGGGTGGGAACCGCATGCAGCAACCACTAGATGGCAGTGTAACGTGGACCCTTCGGCCGTGTGCAGTTACTCTTTGAACTACTGTAAAACTGAAAGGCCTATATTTCACTTCAGATTTAAACATGCTTTCACTCATTTAATTGAGTGCTTTTTTGACTTTTCTTGTAAACAAATGTGAGTAATTCTGAGCATTCTGGGTAATATCGGTCAAAGATTTACACCAGAAATATTAACTACATTTATTTTATGTTCAGGCAATTTAGGACACCCTGTTGATATTTTAATTTTGTCAGTTATTTAGCTTTAATGTGATCATTGGAAATGAGTGACATAATAAACATAATGATTTTGTAATGGAGGTGAAATATGTGTGACTGTAGAGGCTGAGCCTTAAATGAATGACTCATGTTTCCTGACTTAAAACTATGATTTCTTGCACTGCGTTATATAAACAGTTTCCATTAAAGCCACTGACGTGAGTCTGCTGTCGTTTAGATATTTGGTGCCATTGAAGAATCCGAGTCCATCGGTTTCCCAGTGGGAGGACAAAGTCAGAACATTGACGTGAGTAAAGAAGGTTTTCACTGGTTTTCTTGTTAAGCTCACTTTAAATTGCTTCAGACACATAAATCATGTTAGTAACATCCCATAGTAAGTCAGGCTCTTTGTCCTAGCAAACGGCGTCCTGCGTTTGCCTTCTACTGAACGACTAAATGTCTTTTTTTAAGATAATGTTTCGTCCAAAACTAAAATCACAGAGACAGACACCAAGTAGTTCATGCTCAGATTTACATTTTCAAGCTGCGGGTATTTAAACGACAGTTTTGCTGCTGTGTTTGCCAGCTGGAGAGCACAGTGATGCCGTACCTCGCCGTGTTGTCAGATTTCAGAGAGAGCGTCCGAAAAATTGCCCGAGAGCAGAAAGGTAAGAACTTTATTTATTTTAAGTTTGAGCGCCTGTTCTTCTTTTTACCTCTGCTTCAAAAATCATGTCAGTGTTGAATCAGAGAAGGTGGAAACGTTTGTCGTAATATCTTACGTTTTTCTTCAGGGTCTAATTAAAGTCCTTTTTTAATCTCGTTTAGTGACGGAGTTGCTGCAGCTGTGTGATGTCGTCCGTGATGATACGTTACCGGAGCACGGAGTCCGACTGGAAGATCATGAAGGTAACAGAGCTGAAAACTTCAACACTCTGTCCTTTAAAACAAAAAATATGCACGCATTGTTGAGGAAAAGAATCTGAGCTTTGTCTGTTAGCTTTGTTTTCATGTTTATCACTTCAGTATCTTGTACCAGGTTAGGTTAAATATGCATAAGTGGGTCATTTTGTTAAAATAAGGAACTCCAAGGCAAGATTTAAAAAGGCTCAAAAACTAGCATCAACACAGTAATTCTTTGTCTTTTTGTAATAATTGTGAAAGTAAAAGCCCTGAAGAAGGACAGGAGTCCCACAGTGAGAATGACTCCTGATGAAACTGTGTTACAGGCCTGCCCACGGTGGTGAAGCTGGTGGACAAGGAGATATTACTGAAGGAGCGAGAGGAGAAGAAGAAGGTGAGGGAGGGGAGGAGAAGCCTGTTTTAACTGTACTTGCATTAATGACAGAATCACACGACACGGGGATTACAAAGCTGTCGCAAATAATAAAAACACAATGGGTTTCCTGTTTGGAGCAGTTTGCTTACCGTAATGTCCTCAAATGTGATAGGTGAGAACAGTCCCGTTCAAATGGCATCAATAGGTCTGAACAAAAAGAAACGGGTCCGCCTCTTTCCAAAACTGAACGACACACAACACTAAGCTCGTGGGTGTAAGGAGAGTTTACATCTAATAGCCAGTTTGTTCTTTCTGCCTGGAAAGCAGAGCAGAACAAAATAAAGGTAGAAAAGAGTAAATTCACAAACTGGCAGCAGCAACTGCCCAGTAACCAAGCTACGTGTCAGTCTGTGTGACAGTAACACAGCAAAGAGGAAAGCATTTAAACACAGGAGGGAAACGCCATAAATCCCAGAAGGGATTTCTTTTTATTTTGGATGGGAGTTGAGCAGTCATTTTTTAAATGTCTGCAATTTATTTTAATTTCTAATATAAAGATGGTCTGTTGTTTTCTTCTTTCACAGGTGGAAGAAGAGAAGAAAAAGAAGAAGGAAGAGGCTGCCAGGAAGAAACAAGAACAAGAGGTCACTCTGACGGTTCCGTGTGGAGAGCTTTAGTCCTCTTTTGTTTCTCTCACAATGATCACGTTCGCCGACTCTTTTCTTTGACTCTTTCAGGTGGCTAAACTGGCAAAGATGAAGGTCCCTCCGTGTGAAATGTTTCGCTCAGAAACCGACAAATATTCCAAATTCGACGAAATGGTAAATCGCTCCCGTACTTTTCACTTTCGTTTCATTTCGAAAGACATATTTAAAGCATGATGACGTTGCTATTTCCTGTAGTTTGATTAAGGATCATTCACACCTCTATCATACACATACACAGGGACTGTACTGTACACTGTAAAAACATAAAGCCAGTGGTGCGTCAGTATCGTTCCTGCAGCGGAGGGTGATGGTGGATGTAACATCTCGTTGCGCCCTCTTCTGAAGTGGTTTAATGGCACCCGGCTGGAGAATTAGCTCCACCATTAGCTTCACATAATAACGGATGGAAACACGCATTAGTTTGAGTTTTCTTTTACTGATTTTCTGCAAATTGGGTTTAAATGTGCGCCACACCAGCTGTGTTTACATGGACCCTGATATTCCTCTAATAACCAGAATAAAAAGGCCTCATGTAACCACCTCAGTCAGAAGAGACCGACCCGATCGGAAGGAGTTTTCAGTCGGGGGGGTGGAAACCTTTGATAATCCGTTCAATAGTAAAATATTAGCGCCTAATAACCATGTAAACGTCAACATTAGGTGACGTGGACGAGTTTCCGGGAGGGACAGAAACATGGCAGCAGCAAAACAAAACCAGACCTTAAAAGACTTAAGGATTGTTGAACAACCTCGATGGTCGAAAGGCTCCAAACAATGAGTTTGAGAAGATGAACGAAGCAGAAAATAAACTTCTTGTGTTATATTTCTGGCAGATTAGACGCTTCACAGCGGGCGGGACTCAAATGAGTTATATTCTGATCAAATGCTTTGGTGCATGTAAACTCACATCTTATCAATCACTTTATTAGCGTCCATGTAAACAGTTAAGTTGGAATCTCTAACCAGAATGAGTTCAGTCGGGTTGAAGAAATATATCCATGTGTCCGCAGCTGCTGAGATAAAGCTGACTAGTCGGGACGAACTTGAGCTTCTGTGTTCTTGTTGCTGTGCAGGGTTTCCCCACTCATGATGCTGAAGGGAAGGAGCTGAGCAAAGGACTAGCCAAGAAGCTGCGCAAGCTCTACGAGGCGCAGGAGAAGTTACACACTGAGTATCTTGAGGTGAACCAGAACGGCAACTGATTCTGTTCACAAACTATCCAAGCCCTCCGCTCTGCAGAATAAATGTTCAGGCCGGAGATGCTGGCTCGTCACTTGTCTCCTGTTTATCTGTTTCGGATCAGAAAGCAACACGCAAAAAAGTGATTTTTGTTTTTCTCTGTGAATTTCAGAATGACGGTTAAAATTGACATTTCATAACCAAAGTCCATTCATCATTTTTCTACATGGGGGGAGAAACGGGAGAGAGCCAGCACTGACAGAGACTTCGTCCTTCTTCTCTTTGCATCTCCACAACAGTAACAACAAGGCAATAAGTGAAGTGAAGGGAGGTTTTATGACGTGACACTGTAGCAGAGTGCTAATGAGTCTCTGTTAGCACTCTGCTAGCATGTTTTATTTTTTGTTAGATTATTTTTTTGTCAATTGATTAATCAACTAATTGTTGCGTCTCTAGAAGGCACCTTCTAGTGTTGGACCAGTACTGATTTTTACTGCCCTACTTTCACACATTGTTTTTTTCTTTATTTCTAGGAATAAGTTATTTTGATACAACCATTAAATTAGCAACTTCATAAAAAGTATCATGAACTTTGTTTTATGAAAATCACCTTCAGAGACTTGCTAATCCATATCGGCTGATATGTGTAGAAAAATAACGACATTTTCCTGATATTTGGTCCGATGCACAAACAGAGAATGATGCATGCACAGTGTACATTACCAAAAGACTCATTTTGTAAATTGCTGTAACTGTGTCACAGGCGGAACTTCACACTTTGGTCGACTCAACAAATACTGAGAGAGCTGCCATAAAATTTTCTGTTTCATTCCACCGATATCTACCAGCTACTGTATGAAAGATTCTCTGTACCATCTTAAAGGATAAAGCTGCGTCTATTCTATATTTTTATTGTTGTCATCAAATCCCATGAAAAGACCAAAACCAACAATGCATTAGTCCGTCTCTCAGTACCTTCTGACTTCCTGTCTGAGGCTCTCGGCTCCGAGCCCGCTGGTTCCTACTGAAGATGTACAGTGCTACTGAAACAGGAAGAGTGCATTTGTTGGGGACTATTTTCAACGGCGGATTAATACACATTTGGTGCAGTAGTGAGCCTGCCAAGAATGGAGCTCTTGCACAGAGGAATAAGAAAAAAACCAGACAGTTCTTGTTTGTAGGATCTCTTCAGTGTTGCTGTTGGTCTTTTCATGGGGTTTGTTAACAATAAGAAAAATAGTGAATATCACCAGACTCGTCCTTTAACTCTGAGCAGCTGTTTTTTCATCATACTGGTAAAAAATAACTGCTTAAACCCTCTGTTGGTGTGCTCTCTCCACGTGAAGAGGAGCGTTTTATTATTCAACCGTCCATTAGGGTCGTGTGTTTTTGTACCGTTTCTGTATTGTAATTATGTGAAGGAATAGCTGCAGTAATGCTTTCAGAAGATGCTCAAATAAAAAAGGCAGTAGGAGCTGCTGATTTCCTTTTAAGAAATAAAACTGGTCGTCCTTGTGAACTTTGGCTCTTTTCCTAAACCTCATATTGGCAAGATAAAGTCATTACTGGCTGAAATAACATTGTTTTTCTTTTTAAAAAAGCAATGTCAGCCAAGATAAATGGATATGTGTTTATCAGTCAAATCAAAGACTTTCAGACTGGGACAGAATGATGGGACTTTGTATTGAGACGTCTTATTTTGAAATTCTGTACGTCTGTTGTCCAGATGGAAGGGTTACATTTATACTGATGCAGCCAAGACTGAATACAACATTATGTATATTTTCACCAGACTTGCTCCAAAAACATGACAATTTTGAGCTCCTACACTTCACCCATTAAGAAAATGAAAATGATTGAACTGGCCTTGAAACACCAACATAAGGCCCGCAGGGTTTTGTCGATGTGACATTTAATGACACGTGGCTCGAAGTGGATGGAGTTACGTTTGATTATGAATCTTTCCATATAGTTTAAGTGTTCAATAGAGATACATGGGAGATCTAGGTGTGTGTTATTCTGCTAAAAGATGTAATAAAGCGCATTTTGTGGTGATTTTGTGATGTTTGTGGAGGTCAATGTGTGACTTAATGATTCTAAATCTTGGATTTAAAGACACAGCATGAACTTTTAAATTTTGGTTTTTTTTTTGCTTTATTTTCACCATAACAAAAGGGACAATACAATTTATATGTGAGAGGTTTCTTTATTTAAAACATGGAAATTTACTGTATGTTGGTCAAAATTTCTGGTTAGAAATCCCCAATTTTACAACAGTTACAACTTTTATTTTAATACCAGTGACTGTGTGGTGTTTTTTTCACAGTATGCAGCACAGATGTGGTGTTTTCCAGATGTCAGGAAACAGGAAACCTTCCTCTGTGACTTAGTTTATAGGTTTTAGGTTATAAACTTACTTATTTAATCCTCCTTGTTAGGCCACAATGAGCTCCCTCGCCCCAATGCATTCTAATATTTGTCCAAAAGAATGAAAATAATTGAAACCATCAATAAACTGATTATGTATTTCTTTTAATAGGTGTTTAGACTGGAAATAAAAAGCAGGACTATTAAAAGAATTTGCAATAATATAAATAAATACATTTTAAAAAGACCCCTGTGGTCCTCTACATTTTACATACTTATCTAAATAAAGATCAAGTATATTTTTCTCTAATTCTAATTTCTAATTACTAACATGAAAGCACAACATGGGGATCAATAAATGAAACCAATTAGTTAAAACAATATAACACATCCTGAAAATGTATTCAATTTATAATAATTTAATGATTATTACTATTATTATTTTTCGATTTTAAAGTCCGTGAATCGTACCTTTGACCCCGCGCTGTCAGCCAATCAGGAGCGTCCTACCAAAGCTGTAGCCAATCAGATTTGACGGAGCGCTATTTGAAAGCTGCTCGTCTCTGTGGTGTTTACGGTCGGAGCTTGTCGGTAAATTCTGCTGCTTGGTGCTAAAAATAAATCGCCGTGTCGTTTCTTTAAGTCAGTTTGGCCTCGTTGCTGCTGTTAAACATGTCGTCTGTGGAAGTTCGTGCTGTGGTGAGTAAACGGAACTTTATTTTGCTGTTTTGCTGCGTTTAGTTAGTTGTTAGTGAAGTAACTGCTGTTAGCCTCGCTAGCTAGCACCGTCAGCTAACGCTACAGTCTGCTCCCTGCTTAGCTTTTTGCTCGCCTGTGGCTTTATAAAGCAACTTTACGGCCAGGCAGCATTTCTTAAGCTTCTCCTGAGTTTCTGACTTGTTTCCTACTCTGTTAGCAGCTCCCAGCCGCAGAGAACCCAGCGAAGATGGGTAAAACCACAGCAGCAGGACTGAGGAGAGCTGCTCTCGGAGAGATTACCAACTTTCCTGCAGCAGCAGGCAACACGAAGGTAACTGTTTTTATTGTGGAACAACAGCGCAGTTTGGTTTACTAACTGCTATTGACGTTTCATGTCCATTTGTATGTTGTATTCTGTGTTTCAATTGTAATCAGCGCTGTGAATCACGGCAGGCATAATAACACAAGGCCAAAGGTCTACAGACACCCCTTATCCACAAAGCCAAAATCTTGTGGAAAGCCTTCCCAGAAGAGGAGGCTGTTGTAGGCAGATTAATGCCCATGTTTCATGACTGACAAACTTCAGATGTTGTTCAGTTGGCTTGAAGTAACTAAGTTTGTCCTCCTCAGCTTGACAACCTTTTTTAAAATGGTTAAACATGTTGCATTTTTTTCCAAATCTAACAAGCCTTACAGCCCAAAACACAAATACTCATTTCTGAATAAAACCGCATTTGACTTGTTTCCTCAGAAGACAAGAGGAGCCAAACCATCGTGTGCCCAAACGGCTAAACCCACTTTGGTCCCTGTGGTGCATCCAGTAGTCCAGGTCCGCTCACCTTCAGATCCTCGCCCCCCAGTTTCAGAGGAGTCGGCCGACGTGTCCATGAAGGAGGAGGAGCTGTGCCAGGCTTTCTCTAAGGCGCTGCTCACTGTGCAGGACGTAGACGAGGGGGACGCAGACCTGCCACAGCTCTGCTCACAATATGTCAAAGAGATCTATAATTATCTGCACGTCCTGGAGGTATTTTATTCCCTCCATCAGCCGAACTCTCTGCTCTCACCCAGCGTCGTTTTGTATTCATGGCTGTCTGTTTCCGCAGGTGCAGCAGGCTGTACGAGCCAACTACATGCAGGGTTATGAAATCACTGAACGCATGAGGGCTCTCCTGGTCGACTGGCTGGTCCAGGTTCACTCCAGGTTCCAGCTGCTGCAGGAGACTCTGTACCTCACAGTTGCCATCCTGGATCGTTTTCTCCAGGTAAGAACCATCTAAATGTTTTTATTTATTTTTTTGTGTTTTGGGAAACTGGGTTTAAAAAAAAAAAGTTCCCCCTGTGCTGCAGGTCCAGCCGGTCTCTCGCAGGAAGCTGCAGCTTGTTGGCGTGACCGCCATGCTGGTGGCCTGTAAATATGAGGAGATGTACGCTCCAGAAGTCGGAGACTTCGCCTACATCACGGACAACGCGTTTACGAAGTCTCAGATTCTGGAGATGGAGCAGGTGGTTTTGAGGAGCCTCGGTTTCCAGCTGGGGCGTCCTCTTCCATTACACTTCCTCAGAAGGGCTTCCAAGGTGGCTACTGTGAGTTTTTACATGGCTTTGCTGCGGGGATGTATTTATTCATGTTGAGACTTGGATTCATCAAGTTTATATTAACCAAAGGTTTAAAATCTCCATCAGTTCTCTGACTGTCTTCAGTTATGCTGTAAGCACCTGCGGCATCAACCAATCTAACAAATCGTGATGTAAACTTTCTCCCAACAAGCAAGAGTCACGCTTACCCCACGTATACAAGTTCGTCTTCTGTATACATCAAATATAAATGTGATTCTTTAAGTCGGGAGATCTGCAGTCTACATTTGTAGGACACACTTGTCTTTTATTAGAACTTCTCTGCTTGTAATGCCCTGCAATAAAACTGGCAGGTTGTGCAGAATCTTTATCTTGCAATTTCTTAAATAGGAGCAAGAGTAGCAATTTAACTCCTCTAATTTGCCAGGACTGCAGACTGTGTGTTTAACTGTTGCTGCGCTAAACTGAGCGCTGGCAAGACGTTGTAAAAATGAGTTCTCAGCAGGCTGGATGTTTCTGTCTCAGTCTGATGTAGAGAGGCACACGCTGGCCAAGTACCTGATGGAGCTGACACTCATCGACTACAACATGGTGCACTATCGGCCCTCTGAGATCGCCGCTGCGTCCCTGTGTCTCTCCCAGCTGCTGCTTGATGGGCTGCCGTGGGTGAGTTTGCTGGTTAATGGTTGTAATTTGCCTCTTCGCTGCTTCAGCCAAGTTGTTGACTTGGTTTGTCTCGTCAGTCTCCGACGCAGCAGCACTACTCGACTTATGACGAGGCCCATCTGAAGCCAATCATGCAGCACATTGCCAAGAATGTTGTGACGGTAAATGACGGGAAAACAAAGTTCCAGGTGAGTTGGCTAACCAAAAAAAAAGCACGAGAACTTGTGGTTTTGTGTTGCGCACAAATGAAACTTAATTTGTTCCTCTGCAGGCTGTCAGGAACAAATACTCGAGCAGCAAGCTGATGAAGATCAGCCTCATCCCTCAGCTGAAGTCGTCGATCATCAAGAACATGGCAGCGGCTCTACTCCACAATCCTTGAGGAGGACTTCGTTTCATCAGGACGTTTGACTTGCACTTTATTTTAGATTGCTCGAAACTTTACTAGTTTTTAATAAAATGTTTTTATCATTTTTGATCCAGGCTTTGTGGTTTATTCAGCATTTTGGCCGCTAGTGTTGCCCAGAATCTGCGGTAACCCAGATTTGCACTGTCAGTCCAGCCTGAGTGGAGACGTTGCACACCTTCCTGTCAGAGGCTGTTGGCAACCAATTTACAAAGAGTGGACTTTTTAAAATCTTAACCTGTATTTGAGCTTCATAGTCTACCTCACAGGTGCCTTATTTGTCTGTGCTTTAGTTGTATCTCTTGTGCTCCATGATGCATTTTAATGTGTCCCTATATTGCCTGTTGTGGCATTCATAAAGCAAAATAAAGTGTTTTTAGATGGCTGAGCTTGTAGCAAATTCTTTGTCTTTGACAGCCTTGTTTGATTCAACGAATCTGCTGACGTCGGTGTAATTTTGGGATCTGGGTCTGGCTGTACCAGATATTCATAAAGCCGTCACAAGTGTTGTGTTTAGTAACAACCTCTAAGAGCCGGTGCAGCCACTCCCACAATATGAAACCTTTCACTGACCGAAGGACTACTTCTTTCATAAATTTAAAAAGTAATCAAAGTGCAAACATTTTGTCTTTTTACTGTTTATTACTAAACTAAGTGTAAAGCTGACAGGGTCCATGTGTGACGTTGGGAAGTCCTGTTGGCAGGAGGATCTGTGTTGGTGTTTAGCCAAAGCGGACTCTGCGCATGGAGCCCACAGTGTTGTTCTGGCTGCCCCAGTCAGAGGAGTTGTTGTAGTCCCGCTTCTCCAGGATGTAATGAGGCCCTCTGTAGTTTGGCTCCTGATACACCACCCACCTACAACACAGGGAGGGGCGTTGGATCTACGGCTTCCAAAGGCTGACGTTATTTGATCAGAGCACAAACAATTGCAGGATCAAAACCTTTTTGTGCAATAGAGAAAAATACAGTTACTGCTGTAGATTTTTACTGCTTTGACTGATCCTGTAATCCAGAGAACTATTTTGATCGTTTCAGTCAATTCTCAAACAGAAATAGCCAAATATTCTGTTTCCAGCTTCTCAAATGTGAGGATTTGCTGCCTTTTTCTGTCATTTACAGTTTGATGGTAAGTGAAATGTCTTTTTAGACTGTCGGACAAGAGACATTTAAAAACATAACTTTTGGCTCTGGCGAGTATCGATGGGCATTTTTACTGGTGTTTGACATTTTAGAGGCTAAACAATCAATTGAGAAAATAATTGGCAGATTCATTGATAATGAAAATAATCTTTAGTTTCAGCCCTGCGTGTAAGTGTGAGGTTTTGACCTGATAACATCCTGGAAGAATGAAAAATAAACAGACAGACCTTGGATATTTAATTAGTGGGACTTTGCATTCAAAATACTTTCAGATTGACATGAGCAGATGGAGTTACACCGCCAGTCAAGGATGAACTTCACAACTGTGCAAACTCCATCTTCTCAGGAAGATCATGTGATATGGTTGAAAATTCCAGAACAGCTACTAAAGGGACTTTGTGGTGAGAGTTTCTTCTCAACATGCAATTAGTTTCTGAAGACTTGAGATTTTCCCCCAAAAGATTAAAAAACTATCAGCTGCATAACGACCATGAACATGCGCCACTCTGCATTGGTATTTATATTGATTGATACTGTATTGACCTTCCATCAGGGATCTATGAACAGAGAACGAGAGAAACCAGGCGAGACGCTGCACTTACACTCCTCCGAGCACGCGGATGGAGGAGACTCTGTTGAGGCTGTAGCGGCTCATCAGGTTGGGGATGTCATCCTGGATCTCCATCTTCTTACCGGAGAAGCCGCCTCGCTCAAACAGCTGAGCTCTGGGAGGGTTGTTGTCCTGAAGAGAACAGAAACACAGAGAAACTGCTGGTGAGTGTGTGTCTGAATAATTCGACCTTGTGTTACGATTATTGGCGATTATCAGGTTCTGCAGAGCTAAAAAACCTGCTTTCTGGTGATATTCCACTGATTCTAATAATGATTCCCTTGGAGTCTGAGATCATTGTGCAATTTTACTTTATATTGTTTACCATCTAAAATAAGTTTGGTCTCTAATACAGCTGTAAGTCTAGTTTATTATTTCCCCTAACATTTAAATTAAAAATGTTACAGTCTGCACTTGGACTGTAACACTTCTCCATATAACACAGCCCGCAACTGACAGTGTAAACATTTTGTACCAAAGGAATACTTACTGGGTACCTACAGGGACAGGACAGAGGTACAGGGGATAAGGGGGCAACAAATCAGCATTTAGAGGGAACCTAGGACTAAATTAATGCCCCCACTACATGTGACACTTTCTGATGCTAAAACTACATTACTGTTCCCCAGTATTTACTATTACTATACTATATAACTATTACATAGCTATATCAACTCCCAAAGTTCATCATTTTAAAATAACCTGACCTTGTACCTATTGATTAGGTATTCAGTAATTTAAATAAGTCCCTTTTCTAACATATTACATTTTATTGATACCCCGCACATGTACTAAATACTCTGTGTTTGTGTGACCGATTTTACTTACAAACCTATTTTTTCCCTGTAAAATGTCAGATTTAACAACTGCTTCTGCCTGGTTTGTAGATTTAAACTTTATTTTTTAAATGCTTTGAGCTTTGATTCGTTCGTGACAGTAAGAGAAGAGAAATAGCTGTTACTGATGCAGCAGCTGTGACTTCAGAGGGTTAAACCAAGAACTACAGTATGGACACATCCAATCCAGGTTTCAGTGATTCATCAGCAGTGTTTGTCTGCACCTGCAATGGCTCTCTGTACTGTAACCTGTGTGTTTCACCTGTTTGACAGCACGGACAGAGGAGACGTGGTCCACCTGAGCGCACCACTTGTCGTAGCAGTTGTACTCCCCCCGCTCGGCCATGTCCCACAGGTACTGACGGCCCCGGAAGTTCTCATGCTCGTAACCGATCCATCTTTAAAAAGAGAGGAGGGAGAAGAGTCAAAGAGAGATGCACACAGCAGCAAGAAAAAATAACATACTGCCAGTGTTGAACAATCAAATCCACAAGTTGAAGTTGGATTTATTTACAGACGCTGCAGACCTAAAGTTAGGATTTCCAGAGGTTTTGTTGATCTGTCTTTGAGCAGAGTTAAATATAAACTTAATTCCATGAAGTTTGGTGGACAGAAGAAATCAAGAAAACAATTACAACTGTCCACAATATGACTCCAAACCCAGTACTGATTTGACGAGCTGTCGTAGAAAAGTGTTTTAAACATCAAGGTCACATGTGACTGTTGTTTCAGTATATTTTGTTGTGAACCAGGTTCTAACTACACTGAAATGCGGTTGAAACAGTAGTTATATGTGTCCTATTTAAAAAAACATGAGTGTGTGTGTATTATTTTATACTTTAAGTGTTATTTTGTGACGTTTGTGTTTTCTATGCAGCGATTCCTTTAATCTAAGAGCATTTTCTCTTTCAGGAGACAATAAAAACAAGGTTGAACATTTAAATTTAGTGCAGTTTTAACTTCGACGTCTAAATGTAGTTTCACCTGCAATTTACCAGAGTAAATACTGGGTTTGGATTCATTTCCTAACGAAGACTAATTGTCTTACTGTGGAAATGCCACTTTTGGATCACTATGTTTTGTCCACCAAACTTCATGGAAATTTGTTTGTATTTAATTCTGTTCAAAGACAGATCAACAAAACCTACTTGTTGGATGTAATAACAGAGTACACATTTGTAGATTCCTGTCTGGGTTTTAGGTTTCTGGTATAATTATCTACTTTTACACATTTGGAGTTCCCTTCTGTGTGAGACTGAAGTCCACTGAAAGGTCGTGTGAAGGCTACAGATACTTTGCTGTTAACTTCATCTTGTCTCTTGTGTGTGTTGCAGTGACTTGTCGTCGACGTTAGGTGGTGGTGTAGACTTACGCTCCGCTCTCCACCTGCACAGAGTTACATCTCTCTGGGAACTTCTTGTCACTGAGCCTGATGCAGTCAGAACTCAGGTCCAGCCGTCTGCCGGCGAAGTTCCGCTGCTCGAAAAGGGTCACCTGAGGGCAGAGCCAGTGCAGGAAAAATTTATGTTAGTTTACACTCACGGTTCAGCACCAGAGAGTCGATACAAAACAAGTAGAAAAGGAGCTCATCTGTCTAAAAAAACATGCTGCTTTAACAAAGTAACCCGTGACTCACCCTCCCACTGGACCCGTAGAAGGCACGTTGGAGCACAGACCCCAGCTTGCTGTAGATATAGAAGCATTTCTAATTAATAATTATACCCCAAACACACCACTCAATAGTTCAAACAGACGATAGAACAATCACAGAGAAACTTTAGAAACAGATAATGGTGTGTGGAAGTGAAATTGAAGACCTGAGCCACTGAAAATCTCATTACTTGTGTCATTTTGGTCAACAAGCAGTGCAGTTATGACTCTATAACTGTAGTTATGACTCTATATGCTGATTTACAAGTGTTGTCATGCTTCGGCCTTTCGAATTGAAACCATCTACTTGCACCTAAAATGTGCCGTATGTGTGCGTGTCTCCTACAGCGAGCGTCACTCTCCAGGTGATTTTGGGAAACTGGTGTTGGAGGCGTCACAGAGAGCAGAGCATGAGAATCAGCAGGAGGCGGGACGTGGAGCCAGGGGCCCCCACCCACCTCGACACCTCTGACCGGGGGGTCTTCCCTCTGCGGGCCCCGGCTGGTGCGTGGCGCTCTCAACATACCTGGCTTGTTGGGCTAATCCTGGGACCTTAGTAAAGATGTTCATGTCAGCTCTGCGAGGCAACAAGAAAGCCCCTTAAATACAGCAAGTTGAGGTGAGCCGACAGGTACTGGAAAGCTCAGAGTGGTTCTGCAACAGTCGTCGGGGCCCTGGGCGCCATTGATATGCTAAACACACAACCGTGCTCATGTTGTCTTCTCTGTCCGCACACACACATCACCATCATCATCATCAGCTGCAAACACTGCAAGCGCGTGCAGAGCACAAAAACAACATACACGCAGAGCATTTGAAACAGATGTGTGCATGCAGATATACAAACACAACACACACACACACACACACAC
>LKNJ01005434.1:0-24010 GCA_002120245.1 Maccullochella peelii
CATTAGCGACTAGCTATATTAGCTGTTATTTGCTGGCATGCATGACTAATGTTACGTTGATAACATGGCCACTTGCGAACAATAAACAGGCAGTGTCAAGTCACAGCAATTTGCTCTGAGGGAAAAAAATTGTCTTTATTCATGGATAGCCAAATAGATATGTAGTGTGGGATATTTTTACACACTATTTGCTAAATCAAAAGGTCAAGTCAGGAAGGTCAGGTTAGTACAGAATCAATAAAAAAAGTCATGATCAATTATACAGTATCATAAGCAATCAAATCAAGTCATAATCAATGTATGTACTACTGTTCTGAATCATTAAAGTCTTATTTTTTATTATTAAGAAGACTGACTTTGGGAAATAATCGTGTATGAGACAGAGGGTTGTTATGCAATGTTGTAGATGATGTCATGACACAGGCCTTTTCAAGGCCTTTGATGGACACTATTATTTCACAGTCGAAGCAGAAATGTCATAAATAAGAAACAATTGTGTCAAGCCTAGCCGACAACGGGAGGATCCACAATACGGAGTACAGAAGGAGGGGTGAAGAGACAGGATAAAAGCTGTAGTGCATGCTGTTGTTGTTCAGTTCCTCCTTGGACCTAACTCGTGATTGCTGTACCTTTGTCCTTTGACAGTAAACTCTATTCATATTTGAACTCTTTTGACTCAGTTGTATTATTAATATTGAAGTGAATTTATGGTGTGGTGAAGACTCTGAAGACATGTGGCCCATCTTTGGATTTTTCCTCCCACAGTAGCCTAACTAACGTTACAGCACATATCTACACTAAAATGTCTCAGCTAGTTCAGTGTTATGCAAGTAGCTGCAGCAGACTGCTGATCCAAAGCTGTGACACCAAGTGTTCCTTCACTGTGATGTTCAGGTGAAACATCTCTGTCTGCAGGGAGGAGGACAAGTCAGTGCAACAGTGGAGCTTGTGTTAACCTCATACACTGCACTGCTTCAACAGTCTAACCCTGTATTAAATCAGGCCTATTACATTTTTAGACTAGAGTGTACTGGGTAATGTCTGTGTCATATACACTGTTGTGGAACAAGCACCTAAAATACTTGTGTGTACTCTGTTTGACACACACAAAGTTTGTCCATTTTCATCCTGGCGTCCTGTCTTATTCCTTCTTTCGAGCTGATTCTAAAGCTGCTCCACTCCTCATTTGGCTCTCCTGGGAGTTGCTGACTAGAACCCCATTCAGACCTAAAACAACTGCTCACTGTCGTAACAAATGTTGCTCTGACAGGAGGAAATAGTGCATTTGGTGGGGTCTATTTTTTTCCGAGGTAATGGTACTGCCAAATGGTTAGATTAAAATTAAAAATAATGTTTTGAAGTAATTTACAAAGCTAGTTCTTTTTATATTAAATGTATTCAAGAATTCACAAAAATAAAAAACCTCAAATTAAAATGCATTATTTCAATGACCAGTTATGTTTGAATATCACCAGCCAATCACAACACATCATCAGGTAGAGTGACACAAGATGGATCGTTTTTTTCGAAAGGAAAAGGTGATGTGGGAGACAACCCTGCAGCTCAAAAACGTGTGGTGAGGAAATATAAGCCTGAATATATGAAATTTGGATTCATGATGGCAGGCAGTGATGCTGTGTGTTGAATTTGGTGAAATCCTGTCAAATGAGGCTAAAACAATCAAAGCTCCAGAGACACAAAGCACCTGGGGATGTGATGGTTTTTTTTCTCATTTATTTGGGAAGGTGGTCCTCGGAAATCTTTCAATAATCAGAAGTGGGCCTTAAGTCACAAAATGTTGAGAACCACTGCTCTCATGAGTGTTTGGGGCAGCAGGACAGTGTGTGTGTATGTTCATGGTAATGAAGTAACAGTGTGGCTCACTTACGTGTTTTTAATAGTTTTTAATGGCTCAGAGGAAGAAGATATGTCAGGCTGATACACACACAGGTAGTAGGATAGTTGGTTTGAGTCTGCACATGATTTGTTGACTGTAAGAAAAATATAGCATATAACCACACATATCCTTTAAAGTAGGGTAACTCAAAACAGGTAACTAGTGCAAATGATCAACTCATAATGCATTGACATGTTTTATAGTAGATCTTAACATGTGTTATGTTAAAATGGATTGGTCATAGCGAAGACATAGGCCATAGGCACCTGCAGTCCGATGTTGACTATATGCCATTTTCCCATCCCTAATGCTCCTGTAACCAACCCTGCAATTGTTCCCAAAGTTCCTGGCCATGAAGACCACCTTCCAGCCACAGCTGCCGCTGCACCCACAGACACCCCCGCTGCCCCTACCACTCCCAGCAGTGCCCCGGCTTTCCCCCCTTCTCCCAGCACCGGGGCTAGAGCCTCCACCCCGGCCAGTAACCCCCCTGCNCCCCCCTGCCACTAAAGCTGCCCCCACTATGACTTTCCCCTCCCCAGCTGCTCGCCTCACCAGTGGTCCCCCCACTGTAGCCCCCAAAGCCAGCTCACATAGTTTTGCCACAAAGAAAGCTGCGTTCAAAGCTTCCAGAGAGGATTGGTGGTTCATACGAACACTGATGTTTTCTCTAGACTGACTCTGCCCTGCCACTCGCATCTCCATGGAAGTTGTTACGACCACCTGCTCGGCATGTAGGGTGAGCATGGCGATGACGAACGTTGCAAGCATTCCCATGCATCCTACCAACATCCAGAACTTAAAGTCAGAAGATTTCAGAAGCAAATAGGCTATGACTGCAACCAAAGCCAGAAGCACTATAAACACGGACTGGTGGCCTCCATAACCAAACACCCCAAACCCTGATGTTACTATGGCAATCACTGTCATTGGTATCCCTGAGAAAGCCAAAAAATCCACATATTTGACCACCACGGTATTGATCCAGTCTTGGAAAGTTCTTGACTCCATCTCTACCTCTTCACTCTTCATCTTCTTCCTCTCTATTTCCCCCCTCTGCCTTCGCTCAGTGACCCATGTCGCCCTGTGCTCCATCCCACTGGTGTTGCTTCCCTTCTCCAGTGCCAGGATCCTCTGCTCTATGTGCACAGCCACTCTCTGTCTCTGCTGCGACTCTGTGATCTCAATCTGTTTCCTCACCCTGGCCCCAACTATAGATCCCAGAGTGCAACAGGCCTCTCCCTGCTTCCAGAGGAGCTTAAATACAAAGTGCAACGGTGGTTTGAGCACGGTGAATATGCTCAGTGCCCACAGAAGGCCCACCATGCCATAATTCTTCACAATCCATTCAATAGCAACCCCTAGTGTGGCCCCACTGAGAGTGGTCCCGAAGGCCCCGGCGAGTCCTGCTGATGTCCACAAGCCAACAGAGCCTGTGTGGGAGGCACCACAGCTCCTCGTGGCCACGAACACTGAAGCTACCACTGCTGCCAGAATCACACCAGCTACTACTGAGGTCATCGCCGTGGTCAGTGCTGTGGCTCCAATAAGGGTCCCCAGCCCCAGGGCACCCACTGTCCTGACTTCCTCCATCACTGGTTTCAGTGGACCGGCTGCAGTCATCACTGACAGGGTCTTGTTCACTGGGTCCTCCGTGGCTCCCAGTATGCAGCCTCCCACTGCTCCCAGTGCAAACCCCTCCACTGCCTCCATTAAAGGGCTTCTAGCTCCTGAAACATGACAAGAAAAAACTGTAAACCACTGAGGAAGTGGTGTTTAATGTGGTGTTGTGATAGTTCAACTTTGGTTACTTGGTTTCTTTTACCAAGGTTCTCTAATTTAGTTTTGTTTTTGATTGAATTTGAAACTTGTTTAGCATGATGTACTGTTTAATAGTAGGCTATGTACTTAATATTTACTTAATGATAAATAATTATTTTGTTGTATTTTCCTTCATTAGTAGACTTCTGAGACTGTGGTGGCCCTTTGGTGGAGAAGAAGAATGCGCTACTGTGTCTGGATGCCGTTTTGCCTGCTCTGGTTGGAATGTGCTTTGTCTTGGACCATGGCGATGTAGCATTTTACTACACATTACCAGTAAAGAGTGATTGTCTTTTGCATAACAAAGAGGACATTTTATTTTGTACAGTTGCTCTTCACTTCTTCACAAAGAAATGTCAAACCTTTCAATGACTGGACAAAGGTGGAATTTGTAATGTGTTAAATGATACAGAATAGCAGAAATCCTATTTCTTCATTCAGATGTACCAGTTGATGACTTTCTGATGTGTCAGTGACTAAAGTCACTGTGTGTCTGTAATGCAGGACAAGCCTGCAGTCAGAGATTCTCAACAGACTGGTTGATCAGGTTTGACCAGCAGGGACATCATGCTGCCATGATTCCTATCTGTTCACACTCTGCATGTGACTTTAACCCTTAATGACATTAAACTAAAGGGCAGAAAAAAGTAACAATATAAAAAGTAAAGGCCTAGTTTTCATGCTATTATTGTAACCCCCCAAAGTCAGTAAAAATGAAAAGTATACATAGAAAATGAAAGCACTCGAAGCACAATCACAAAATTACCAAAGTTTACACAAGAATAGCAGGCAACCACATATTACAACTTTCAGTCATTAACACAGAGATGAATGAAAATGCATATTTAGAAAGTGGACATGTCTTTACCCAGTTTAGTCTGTGCCATGTTGTTCTGAGATAGGCAGTAGACTGAAGAATCCTCTTCCCCTGGAGTTATGTCGGGCTTTCTCCAGACCTGTCTTAAGAGAGTCGACAGCACCCTGTGAGTCATAAAATATGGTTGAAAGTGCTTCTTTTCCCCTGTTTATACGACAGCAGCCCATACAAGACACACCCACTCCCGGTTTCTGTATCCTCCCTCCAGGTATTCTGACCTAATCTCTGGGATCTCTGCACCATGCTTGTCAGGATCTGGACTCTTAGTGTTGTGATGTGGATTCTTCGGTTGTTCCTGTTTTATTTTGAAGCTTTGGTCTGTCTTGGTTCCTGTGTGTTTCTGCCCTGGTGTCTCACCTCGGACAGAGGGACATCTGATCATGTGGCTGCTGGTCATAAACTTTCCACTTCCATGAGGACAAGATTTCCTCTGAGGGGTTGAGGGATGGGGAGTAAAGTGGAAGGAAAAGTGACTCCATCCTGGGACGAGCTGTAAACTCCTCTGTGACTGGAAGAGATGGTGAAATGCAGCATCATCCCAAACAATTACAAAACCTTCTGGATTCCATCTCACCTGCCCCCTCTCCTCACCTGGCACAAGTCTTTCATAGAGGTCATCAAGGAATGTGTGCTTATGCATTTTTGTTTATTTTAATTTCTTTTTAGTTATGTTTTTGAACATAAATGTATGTAAACGTGTAAAATGGAGTGTAAATACACAGAGGTTTGGTGGTGGTTGAGTTTGAGGGAGAAAACAGTTCATGAAATTTAAAGATGTGGTCATTGAATGTATTTTGTATAAAAGCAATGACAAGTGCAATGACAAGAACCAAATGATCCAGACTCGAGTCAAATCATCAACATTCTAATATGGCTAATGTAGCTGGCTGGCTTACGCTTATGATGTTCTGCGTTGTGTTCTTGGCGTTTTCAATTAAGAGGCAGAAAGCAGCAGTGGGTCTCAGGTCTTTACTGTTGATCTGGTAAAATATATACAGAGTGACAAAAAAACATCAGTTGGTGGTGTGTGTGTGTGTGTGTCTGCTTGGCTCCCCTGACAGAAAGAAGAAAACGGATACAATTAAGGACCGCAAATACAGTGGGGTTGTTAAACTAGCTTGGCAACGAACTCTGCACTCTAACACTGGCTCAATTTCTCCAAAGCTAAGTTAATTAAAAAACGGTGGTTAGCAATCTCAGATATTGGCAGGATTTACACAAAATGAAACTGGCATGGCATAGAACAAGAAACAACAATTAGATCACATTAATATCACATGTAATGTATAAAAAAACTAAAATGTATCAGGGAGTTTCAGTTAACGCAGCCTACCTCTCCGTCAGTTGGAAAAAGTTTTAACGTGCCTGCACGTGCACGCAACTACGTAGCTACGCTGAACACATACACACACACGCAAACCCCAAATGACACAGGCAGGAGATGCAGAACTAATACAACAAAAATAATTAATGGGAATGATTTGATGAAATTCATAAACTATGTCTACATTAATCTGTTACACTAACTCAGTTATCCACATACGAAGAACGGGGCCCTTGGCTCTTATATTATGAGTAGTAAGAACATGCGGGAACATGTGGGAATTGTTGGGTCTCTGCAAATAATATTATAAAGAGTGCTCTATATGGGAAATGCCACTGTGTTTACACAGAAAACAGCTCCTAATCAACTATTGGATGAATGAGAGGTCATGGAGATAGTCATCCAACCAATAAGACGTTTTTTTAAACAATATTTGTCATTGATTTTCACTCAGTGATGACAATAATGATTACACAGGGCAGTGTTATAGCATATCAATATAAACATTGTTACAATACAAATCAAAAAAGGAATATCTTTTATCTTCCTTCCCTTCCCAGCATCCCATTCCCACATTCACTTGTCCGATATTGACCAGAAATAATTTAAGTTATATGACCAATAAGACATTTAAATTCAATCCAAAATAGAGTAGGTATGGTGAGAAATAGGGGAGGAAATAGAACATAAGTGGTAATAATGACTAAATTAAGAATAGGACACAGTAATCTGAATAGGACACAGTAATCTGAACAGCATGTCACATTATAGAGAAGCATCCAACCAGTCTTTGTGAATATTGTCAGGTACCAGAAACTGTAGAACATGTGTTGGTTAGTTGCTGCAGGAAATATGTATCAGAGAGAAAGGACATGATGGAAGAAATAAAAAGATCAGGGCTAACAGGAGCAGGATGAAATAGCACACTTAAGTTTGGTGGAAGTGTTTCGACTGATGGGAAAAATCTGACAAACAGACACTGTAGGAGTTAACTAACTCCAGAAGATGGCAGTAATGCAACACTAAAGATGCCAGCTGCCGTTAAACCTCAAAGAAGAAGAAGCTAAGTGGCGGAACCTTCGCTTTTTGGAAGTCGTGCTCTGGAACCATTTTAGTGTAACTCAATGATGGCAGCCCTGGTGAAAACACATGTGCAGTTATCTGGTGAGTTTTTCTATACAGTTCACTAGTGTCGCCTCTGAAAAACACGATGAAGTTTTTGGCCGTTGATTTTTAATCTCACAGATACCGACGCTATCTAACTAGCCACTTCCTTTGGTCTGCTGGATGAACACATGGGTATACAGATACGTTAATATGCTCCATAGCAAGCTTAGCACTAGCCCTGGTCTTGTTAATTAATGTAACTTAAGATGGAGTTCGATGATAGTGTTTTTGGTACAAGAAGATATGCAACACTGTGGGGTAAAGTAACGTTACTAGCTAACAAACGTTACCTGTCACAGGAGAAAAGAAAGGTCATTGCAGTAACGTGATTGCTAATGTGTCCGTTCTGCGGTACACCAAATTTGTTTCAAGACTCTTAAATATAATGTTTAAGTTACCAGTCTCTAGGTTGCTTGTTAATTTATTTCCACAATTTCAGTTAGAAAATTAAATTAAATAAATATGTGGGCAAAATTCTAACAGGTTAAGCACAAAACCAATTATACTTACAGACGTGCAGAAGCGAAGCACGCGGCTCTTTGCAGGCATTGTGCTCATATTTGCACAGGTGGTGAAATGACAAGTCTAACCTATCATCTGTGCAAACGCAGTACTGAGATTTCTGAGGAACCTTCATGATTCATCATCATTAATGATTTTTATTTTATTTTAAAAAAACTAGTGTGATTGAATTCCAGATTGTAGGTAATGAATTCTAAATTGGCTATTCAAGGTGAAAACGCAGGCTACAGGTGATGATGATGATGGTGGTGATGATGTTCCTAGTTTAGTAGTTTAATGATGTAAAGGTGTAAGGCATGGTATTTTTATATAAAACTTACTTTCTATTTTTTTGCAATATGGGATGAGTTTATATGAATGTGTGGTCATTTCTGAGAGCTGATGGCAAGACAACAGACAGAATTAACACCTGTTAAACTCCAGGGGCCATATTCCCAAACATTCTGAGAATACTCTGAGAGCTCCTAAGTTAGCCTAAAAGTTTCACATGCTGTTATATTTTATTTGGTGATTTTAGTACTTAATCTGTTTGATATGAAAGGGGGGGAATGGCTTAGCTTTAATCAATTTCTGTGATTGCTTTCCAGTCTATATGAGTCATCACTGCTGCACTGTTGCATTTTTCCAGTTGCCAAGTATCTTAGTGTTGTAACCGCTTTCATTTCAGACATTATAGTGATATTGTGTTGGATGGAGATGTGAGCATCTCTAACGAGATCGCCCACAAACATTGTCCCTGCAGCGTTTCATTAACTCACTCTCATTCAGCATTTGGAGAATATTTCTCCTTCCTCTTTGTCTTTTCTCCATTTTCTCCTCTGCTTAAGAAACTCTTAAGCCTATTAAAAGTCCTCCTCCCTACTCCTACAAGTTTATACCTTAGGAGCTCTTTTAAAGGCTAAGATGCTTTGTGAATAACTTTTATCTTCACCGGGATCTGGCCTTAACTGTAAGGGGAAATTCTTTTTTCTTAGAATTTCTTTCCTAGAAGCAACTATTTGTATTAGGAAGCTTTATGTTTATATATAGAAACATTCAAACAGAGCGATTCTGAACTAGGCCAAATTAAATTAAATGAAGCAGTCGTATTATTGAGGTTTATGTGAGAACAAAATGCTTTACTGTTAAACGTAAATAAAGTATTCAATGTCAGTTTACAAACCTAAGGAATTAAACATTGTGTTTCACATGTTCCTAATGTCATATTGGGGTGAACCATGAGTACTGGGAGAAGCGTAGTGAGTGAAAATATATATATATATCTCATGTGTTTCTTTGCAGAGCCTCAGGTTGAGGACAACAATGACCAGAGGGATTCTGAAGAAGGCAGCAGCGATGAAAGGTCAGATGATGGAGGAGAAAATGACAGAGGAGGTGATGGAGGGAGTGACGGGGAGGAGGCAGAGGATGAAGATGGAGGAGAGGATGAGGAGGGAGATGACAGTAACACCAATGCTGGCTGGGCAGAGGCCATGGCAAAGATCCTGGCGAAGAAAACCCCAGAGAGCAAAAGCAGCATCCTGATGAAGAACAAAGAGATGGACAAGATGAAGGAGAAAGAACGACAGGAGCAGCTGGAGAGGAAGAAGCAGGTGACCAGTCTGCCTGTGTGGCCCTGCAGTCCTAATATGTGACATCCTTCAAAGCTGAACTGCCAATACTGTTGTTGTAAATGGTTGATACTGAGTTCACCACCAGAAGCCACGGCAGCTCCCATCATAGCTTAGTCTCCACCTTTGTCTTCTTGCTTTTAAAGGGCTGAAACAGTTTCATAATATGATTAAATATTTTTCCAAGCTAATAAGGTTTAGCTAGTTTCAATGTGCAGGTAACTACGTTTAAAAATGACAGTCAAATAGAGAGGGCGATGCAAACAGAGCGACTTGTTTATGCAGGAACCAAATTATCCCTAGAGAGAGCCATCGCTTTGTTGGTGTAGTTGAAGTAGTTTATTCAATTCAGATTTATTTATTTAGCGCCATATCATAAACACAGTTATGTCAGGGCACTTTTTGAGAGAGAGAGAGAGAGAGAGAGAGAGAGAGAGAGAGAGAGGGAGAGAGATATATAAAAACACGAATGGATATATATATATATATATATATAATATAATATAATATTATATATGATTTGGGCGCACTGGTGAGTGACTCTGGCGTCCAGACTGGCCAAGTACACTAAACTCTGACACTATGTCTTCCTCATTATCAAATAATAGCAGTGTCC
Organism: Maccullochella peelii; assembly: GCA_002120245.1. Taxonomy (NCBI): domain Eukaryota; kingdom Metazoa; phylum Chordata; class Actinopteri; order Centrarchiformes; family Percichthyidae; genus Maccullochella; species Maccullochella peelii. The sequence goes on from LKNJ01005434.1 coordinate 9,835, forward strand.
AGACCATCCAGGTAGCAGCAGGTCATTTCAGCTGTCACTCAGTAATGTTCATTCTGTCAGTAACGTGATGGCAAGCCAGAATCAAAGTCCTCTGCTGTCTGGTACAAGTGCTCTCTGTACTCAGCCAAAGATCCTCTGTAAGGGAAGAAGTTACACAACCAGTATTTCTGTAGTTCAACTACTCCAACAGAAGCAGGTTTCTTTCATTAATTTGTGTTTCCATCCACAACCGTTATTCAAATATTAGGAGTTGGTTCATCGAGATAAACAGCTGGTGGTGCTAACGCTCCAGTCAGGTGCCATTAAACCATCACAGAAGAGGGCGCAACCAGATAATGTTATTAAAAGAGTCCCAGTCAAATCTCAAACAGTGAAAAACAATGTAGAAAACATAATGGAAATATGAGCTTTCTGTTAGTTTCATGATTAATGTGAGGACGCTTACAGCCTTCTCATCGCTCCACACAGATCTGATGTTTTGGTCTTTCGTCTCCTCAGTGGAGCAGAAGTTTCAGTGGACGTTTAAGTCACATGCTTCATGTACGTCATGATTTAGTGACCAGGTCGGTTTTACAGCAACTTTTTCACCTCAACCAACTGTAAAAACCTTTTTATGATATTTTGAGGAAACCCACCTAGAGTGAGACATCGTCGAATCACTTCAATAATTGAAGCTTAGAAAGGTAGTTTGGTTTCATGACCTTCAGTATTTGGAGTATAATGGAGATGTTGCTGGTGAAAAAGCTAATGATGTATTTGTGATAATGTGTTTGTACATGCGTCCAACAGGTTGACAAGAAGCGAGTGTGGGAGATGATGTGCAGGGAGAAACCTGACGTGGTGACTGACAGGGAGACTGAACGAGCTCTGCAGAGAATTGCGACCAGGTGTTTGTACCTTTTTCTCAGGCTTGGTTTAACCCTCTCAGAAACGAGTCTTTCCTGATTCCACTTTGCACTTTTCTGTTCAGAGGGGTGGTGCAGCTGTTCAATGCTGTGAGGAAACACCAGAAAACAATCAATGGCAAGATGAAGGAAGTCGGTGGCTCCGAGAGGAAGAAGGCAAAGCTTCTCTCGTCTGTCTCTAAGAAAGACTTCATCGATGTGCTCAGACAGACCGAGGGGGACAGCGGGGTCAACGGCAAGCCTGAAGAGGGCGCTGTAAGTTCACTGATGTCTAATGTTCTGTTTGCTTGGTCTTTTTTGGTGAGCTTACGTATCTCCCCAAAAATAGATACATGGCTTCATGACAACACTTACAGTATTAGCAGAAACACCCAACCATCCATTAGTTTCTACATCCTGTCGAGGTTTATGGAATGTTTACTGAGATCAAGTAAAATGCCTGTTTGATAAGTAATCTATTTCATATTTTTAAGTAGATGATTTAAATTTTGATTGGATGTTGGACATGCAGATGATGAAAGGAAAGTCATTGCTGTTTGACTCACAATGCTGTGTGTTCAGTTAGCTTGTACACCAAAGCAGTGAGAGGGAAAACACCTGGGGCTGTTTTTATTTAGCAGAATGTCAGACAGGATCAATGCTTCACTTTTCCATGACTCTGTCTAAAATAAAAAAATGTGGTGTCAGCGAGTCTGTCACAGATCTCAGTACACAGAGGGAGTGGGTACTGTAGTGTAACTTTGCGTGTGTGTGAGAGCAGGCTGCTGCAGCAGAGGAGAAGCCCGCCTGGAGCGTGCTCAGAGACGACTTCATGATGGGAGCCACCATGAAAGACTGGGACAAAGAGAGTGACGGAGATGAGGCTGAGACACACTCGGGAGGGGGGGTGGAGGGAAGTCATTCGGACTGACACCATCCATACAGACTGAAGGGGCCATGATGCCTTCAGGGACAGTCTGTGGAACAGAAAGCCAGAGAACAGCTTCAGCATCGCTTACATGTCTGCATGTGGAGATGAAGACATGGAGAAAATAATCTGCATCAGTTTGTGGGAATTATTGTCCTTTACTGATTGTACACACAAGAAATTTTTTTTATATTATCTCACATTCTGATATTTGGGGCTGGATATATTGTGCAGAGAAGGGAAGGCTAGTGACTAAAACATACTGTAACCCCCCCACCACCACCACCTTCCATCATGGAGACGGCACAGTTTGCTCCCATTTTGTCTAGAGACTTTTATTACTGAAAGACCTGTGATGGTGTCTACACTGTAAATAGGAATGTTTTGTACAGCACGGGTTGAATAATAACATGTTTAAAAAGGCTCAGTAAAACAGCTGCTCACTGTAGTTTTTATAGTTGAACATATCAGGCTGTGATAGACACACAGTACCTGTTAGTAGATGCATTCACTGCTGGTTTGGCTCTGAGATTTGAAATGTTAAATATTACCAGACATTCCTTTAAGCTAAATTGACTGTACTGTGATAGTGGATGGCATAGCACACATGAATCCTTCAGCATATGAAACCTTTTCTGGAGGTTGTCCATTCTGCAAACTGTGCAGCTCAAGTAAACTAAGTTTGAGCCAATAAACAAGCCACATCACTGAATGTCTCCTTAGGAGCTGAACCAGGTGAGCCAGTTCTGGCAGGGACCTGATGAGGTCTCCTCTGACTTGTTTCCTGTGTCTGGCCCTTGCCGGCAGCACAACCCGCGGAAATATTAGTGCAGGGGCAATATAAGGGGGATGTCTGCACCACACTGGACGCTTGTCCCTCGTGGCAGCGCTGCGGCCTGCCACTCTGATATGCCACCTTTCATTGGGCACATGGCGAGAAACCATTGACTGATAAATCTGTTCTTTGCAGCTTGGCCTTGTGTTCAAATGACTTCTCCATTTCTAAACACACTGCAGCAGTGTTTCTATTGGTTGATAGTGTCAACTCTGACCAGCAAGGAAACGCCATTTATGAGCATTGCTTCCACACAGATCGCAAGCATGTTGAACAAATGATTGTTGCAAATGCAGATGAATTTATGAGTCCTACAAGGGTCATGCATGGGTCACAAGTATGGTGTATGTGTTGAGAGAAAAGTTCAAATGAGCCAGAGGAAATGATCTAATGCAAACCACAGCTTCCATGTTGAAAATGTAATGAAATGGGCCCCTGGTTGGTTTCTGGGGCTCTGAGCTAAATGGGTTGAGGGAATGGGCCTGTATGTTAGTAGGGGCTCTGGTCTCCTAACTGGTTAATCCTGCCTTGGTGCAGTGTTATCCTGACTGATATAAATGATGGCCAAAGCTATGAAAATAAAACTTGGTTGCAATAAAGTGGAATTATTGAACATCTTGTGTTTGCTGACACCCAGTGGTGTAACCTCTCACCCTGTACAGTTCTGTTCAGTGACTCTGTGAGACTAAGTCCTGCTCAATGCTGCTTGACCGGCACGTAGCTACTGAGTAAAAGTGCTGACAGTGTGCAGGAGCTGATTTTTAGTTTTTAACATTGTTTTTGTTGAAGTATTGATCGAGTTGAATTTTTGTGTCCCAGTACTCAACATTGTAAAAGTATTTTTATATACATAACATAATATGCAATGGAAGGTCTGAACATCTACACTTCCATTACAACGGAGCAAATTCAGTCTGCTGATGAAGACCACATCTTATGGTTGTAGAAGTGAGTAAATGGACCTTGAGTTGAATTAGTTTTGTCAGTAGCCAAACAGATCCAAGATTTGTATTCATCAAGCTGCGTGGGGGTCCAGGTGTTCATAAACCTGTCGTAGAATGCTGGTGGATCTAAAACCTCTGTATGGATTTGACCTGGACTGGGTGCATCCAGGCCATTTGCAGAGCTTTGCTGAAGACATAACATCCCAGTCCTGTGTTTCTCCTGTCTGCTGCTGCAGCACCTCTCCTGGTGTGGAACAGGTGTTGGAGGGGACTTTGAGCCTGAGACACACTCCTACACACACCTTGTCTTGTCTTCCATCTGTCTGTGTGAGTACTGATTTAGTGACACCATCTGGTCTGCAGCAGCCTCTGGATGCAGAGTCAGAGAGCAGCTGTCAGGCCTGATGGATGGCCGGCTTTGGTCGAGCAGAGCGTGGAGGGCCGGCACCAGGGTTTGGCAAATAATGAAAAGAAGTGGGATTTTCTAAGGGGTGTGAACGTAAATCCAGCTGGCACACAGAGGAACCGCCATGACCAGATGATCCACCAGATGAACGGAGAAGACAAGCTGATCCATGGACTTCCGGGCCCCAATCCACATATAGTCCAACTAAATCCTGTCTCAGATACTCTATTCTTCCACACAGATCATATCAGGTCTGCCTGGGAGGTCTGATTCTGCTCCAACATACACTACAGCCAATCAGCCTGATGTTTAAGATCCCGTCTCTGGGAGGAATTTACCTTTCAGATCAGTCGGCTACTGATGGACTAACACACGGAGTGACATGAGAGGGCTGATGAGGAGCGGCCCATGCCACGGTTCCACACCTTCTATCAGACTCTCAGCCCCCCCATATTACTCTGATGTATACTATAATCTGCTAATTGTGCTGCTACTAATCACCACTATGGCGCTGTGCTTGAGGCGGTAACTCACATCAGGTCATGTACAACATCAGCTGTGGGTTTGAGTTTAAATGCTCTTGTACAGTTTCTATTTTATCTATTTTATTTATTTTATTTGAAGTGTTTCTATTTATCTGAACTTATATCTGTCTTTGTGCCGCTGTAACACCCGAATTTCCCCTCTGGGCATCAATAAAGGATGATCTCATCTGAAAGAACTCTGCACCACATCAAAACATGACAGTGCCATTCTGTGTACATTCAGCTGCACCCTGAAGCTCACCAAACCCTAACAATCAGAAAACAAAGAGATGCTCAGAGAGGAGGAGATGGAAAGCTACATATTGGAATTTCCAGGAAACCAGTTTACAATGTGGAAGGAGTGACATTTTCTTGGTACTAAATGGGAAGAGTTAAAGCTGCTCATCAGAGATGATTATTGAAGCAGCCCCCAAAATGTTGTTTTGAAGCCGTGGTCCAGTTTTACAAATCAGGCGTGGAAAGTGTGCTCTTTCTCTATCACTGTGGTGCAGTACTCTGACAGTTTGGATCGACTGCATTGGACATTCCATCTCTTTCTTCAGCTTCATCAAAACACTGTGAATATGGTTGGACCTGTTTCTCACCCAGTATTTCCCCTCTTAGAGAGAGCGGTTTAAAACGTTCCCTGAGGTTGGTTTGTGCAAATTAATTGAAAAGGGAATTGATAATATGTAAGTGACAAGGCTATAAGGCGGGCTGTGATTTATTATTTATAATCTTGAAGATGGTCCCTGTTTTTGACTTACTGTCTTCTCTGCATTATTTGTGGTATTTTAGCATGTCTTTATGTGATGGTTTCATTAGTTTGCTGTGTAGTAACCTTTATTTTAATGGCAATAAAGTTAACTCAGTAACACACAATTCCAGTGACAATATACATAAAGTGCACTTCAAATCAATCTAATTAGCCTATAACTGAATACACATGTTCTATTCAATGAAACCAGTGATTTCTATTGATGAGAGAATTCAGTATATTAATAAATAAAATCAAATAAACTAAAGAACATTACCGGGTAATCTACGGTGCTCTATGTGTTCCCTGCATGTGAGGGAATTAATAAGCTCACTGTAGGCATATCATCATTACAGTCACATGACTCGGCAACAGACAATGGGGTTTGAACACTTACTGAGAACTTGACATGAAAAGAAATTCCAAACCGTTTCAAGTGTAAAAAGAGATGTTTTTCCGTAGCAGCTCAGAAAATGTTTCAGACGCCTGGCGTTGACCGGCTTTAGGACCCCGCGTCACAGCGCACCGGTGTCCAATGGGCCATTAGCCGTTGCAGCGCTGTCCCAATGGGCACGGTGAGCACTCCTCTTTTAAATCGTCTCGTAACGTGGAATTGAAGGGGTCCCCTTCTCCGACAGTGATGACCACAACCTCGGTTTGAAACGGGCGGAGGGGGGAGCACGTGGTAACTTCAGTCCCTTATAAATCTCCTACAAGCGGTCCGCTTGGCACGCGTAAAAGACGAGCCGTTCCCCAACTAGATGGGGTGAGGGAAGACGCGTAAAAGCGCTCTGCAGTCGTATCGAAGACAACCTCCGAGCCGTTTTTTCTGAGCTACTTTTAAAGGAAGACTTTCATCGTCACATCACAGCTGTGTATAGCTTTTTGATTCCGCCTTAACGCGTCGGCCGAACCTGAAAAAGTTGGCACCTACCGCGATTGAGTTTTGATGTTTTTTGAACAACTTTGTGATCTGTCTGGATAATAATAAGCAATGAATCGCACATCAAGACACTGACGTTTAACACATAGAGACCTCGGAGCCGGGCTGAAGTGCGGTTGGAGAGCTGCCAGCCGAGCGCTCTGATGCGGTGGAGGTGTGCTCAGTCCCGCAGGCTAGACCGTTGTGCGTCCCGCTGACAATAATCCCGCAGCTGTTTTTAACTCTCCTGTTTCCATCCATGTATTTCAGTTCCGTTTGATGGCCGCAAGTCCCCCTCTGGCAACGTTCAGCTGCACCTTTACGCACTCTCGCTGTGCGTTCACCGTCAGCCGGGAATATATCCGCGAGATCCGTTCATACCGAATAACGGGTCTCTTTTTGTGTCGAGATAGTTGAATGGATTTTCAGGTACACTTTGCTGAAACTGGGGAATTAGAACCATACGATTTTCAATTAACTGTTCAGGGCCACTTGGCTCGTGTGCGTAAATGCTCTCCACTTCGACTTTTGCCCAAGAAATGCGTCTGCCTGGCGATATTTAAATCGCCTCGGTGAATATTTTCCTGAATCTGTTTTTTTATTTGAGATTTGACGACACTGGAGGAGAAGATGAACCTGTGTGTCGTCAGTCTTCTCCTCACTTTGGATTTAGCCACCGTGGCGCTCAGTTTGTCCACATGCAGCACGTTGGACATGGATCAGTTCAAGAAGAAGCGCATCGAGGCCATCCGAGGGCAGATCCTGAGCAAGCTGAAGCTCACCAGCCCCCCGGAGGACTTTCCCGAGCCAGAGGAGGTGTCCCGGGACATTGTCGCCATTTACAACAGCACCCGGGACCTGCTACAGGAGAAGGCGAACGAACGGGCTGCGACGTGCGAGCGGCAGCGGTCCGAGGAAGAGTATTACGCCAAGGAGGTGCACAAGATCGACATGCAGCCCTTCCCGTCAGAGAGTAAGTGTGTGTGCGTGTGTGTGTTTGTGTGCGCACATGTGGATGTAACTTGAATGTGAAGTTTAAAATCCTGGAGTCCCAAATAGCGCTTGTATGTGGTCACGTGTGTTTGTGATTGTCTTGGAAAATCCGCCCCATCATGCTCTGCTGGAACAGCTAGATAGAAAGGAGAAGTTGTTGATCTCTGAGAACTGCAGCTCAGCTCCAACTCCCCCACTATAACTCTCTCTAACGCTGCAGAGCTCAGTGCCATCAGCAGGGCGAGTTCAATCAATCCTAACAGTAAGAGCTGGGATGTGTAGTGGCAGCTTTCTTACCTGACCATGGCCGGATGAACCTAACCTGTAATTTCATGAATTGACCCTATTTATTCCCACTTCACTCCCCTCAGTTCCATCCACAAAACTCTGGCTCATCTGAAATGTCACCATGGCTGCAGAGAAAACCCAGTGCACTAGCATCCCAGGTGTTTAGCAGTAAACAGGCCAAATTGGACAAAGTGGCACTGCAGTCTCACTGCTTTCCTCTGGGGGTAAACTTCACACAGAAGGGCTTAAAGCATCACTGAAGAGCTCATTTTGAACAGAGTAGGATTAGAACAGAAGCACATTGTGTCACAGCCAAAATGATCATTGATTCTTTTCTGTTTGTTTTATTGGTCATTTTATGTGGAAGCAGCTGTAAAAGCAGGAGGGAGTGAACTAAACACTATGTGATGATGTTGACTTCAGATTTCTAAATGTAGTATCATGACACTGATGACTAGCAAAGACACGCTGTTATTGTACTATTGTGAGTAGTTAGACACAATGATCCAAGATTTGTTCTTTAACTCCATTTAAGAATGGGTACATGTGTTATCATGTGAGTCATCGTCTTGATAATCTCTATTTAACCTTCTCTTTATTTGCACATGTTTCACAACCTTTTAAGTCAGAGACTGCTTCCAGTTCTACTTCTTGTACTGTTGTGTAGGATCCAACTTGAGTTTCATGTAGGCATTATCATCACTAAGAAGCATTTGTGCTGCAATGCAATGCAAGTTCAGACCTCCTCCCCTTCTGTTTTCAGCATCGGTCAGATCTTCCTGGATCTGTTTGGACACATTCATGAGCCATATGTCCTGGTTAACAGCGTCTAACTTGGATTGTCCTCTAACTGGCTGTTTTATGTGTAGATGTTCAAACTTATCAACTTGGTTATGTTTTGCATATTCAGCACTAGGTGACGTAACAGCATGGCATTGATCCTCAGTGTTTAAAGGATTTGTACCATGTGGAAATTGGTGGAGCACCTCTTTATATATTTTCATCAGTGTCAGCCTCAAAGGTGATTGAACTGTGTTACAGGGGTTTGCCCTTTATTGCTCAGCTACTACTCTGGACCGAGTAGTGCACAATGATGCCCAGCCTAGATGAATTTCCAACATCCAAGATTTAACTAAAATGCACCTCAAAGTCAGGACAGGAACAGCTGACAGTTTGTGTTGAACTGCTAAAACCAGTTGTTTTATTTATTAATTTGAAACAACATACAGTTTGCAGAGGAAGTCATGTTTGTGTAATAATCCTTCACGCAGAGGGCGTGGGTTCTGTTCCTTACTGACAGCTCCTGACCTTTGACCTCCCATGTGGCGAAGATGAATTTCTACTTCAGCAGATCAAAGAAACAGCAGAAGAAAGGCATGGCTGTGGAAACAAAATAATCATATTAAATGAAACTGCAGAGCCATTAACCCCAATATGGTTTCCCTTTACGTCAGAAATGTGAGCACATGAACTGAAGCAAAAATAAATTAGCTCGACATTTTGTATGCCCCAAGGTGTATTTTGCATTAAATGTTATGCTTGGGTCAGCCTCTTGTGCCCCCTAAATATGAATAGATCAGGCCTGGTGCCAACTGCAGTCAGTAAAGCATACGGGGTATAAATAATACTAAGTCAACACGCAGGGAGGAAAGAGACCAGAATTGATTCCCATTCATGTGAACTGGTGATATTGGCCAGGTCCTCACATCTGGAGACAAATGCTGACAGGAGACAGATCAGGCAGTTAACCCTTTAGCTGATCGGCTCTATTTATTTAGTCTCTTTCGCTGGACATGTGAAAGTGAGTTGCTGTGAAATGGAATATCACACACACACACACACACACACACACACACACGCACAGGATATCAGCCTTATTTAGTCGAGCGCCAGGAAGTCCTCAGAGGCAGCAATGTGGGGCACAATGGCCCTGGAAGCCTTACAGAAATGCTGTGCAGTGGGGTGGGGGGTGTGGGGGTGTATATGGAGGGGATTGGAGACACTGTGCCAGGTCTCACAGTTGTCTATTTAAACCCAGTTTGCTGTGAAGCATTGTGTGTATACCCTGCCTGCCACCCTCCATGGAAAATTCCAGCAGGAGAGACGTTCAGTTGCTGGGCTTTGGAAGGAAGAGCCCTCCAACCACCACCACCTGCACCCACTCCGATCCTATTCCTTCCCATCCTACCCTAGCCCTTTGTCAGTCTATTGGCATTTATCTTCAGTAGTCCACGTGATTGCTAATAACTTTTAAGGCCTGTTATACTGACATCACAAGTTAAAGGGGAATTTAACCAATTTTACACCCAAATGTAAGTGTTCTAGTCAGCCTGTGAAAAGAGTTGTATAATGTCTTTTTTGGCTCTAGAGGAGCGTTGTCCAGTCAAAGTAACCCCCTGATGATGTCATAGTGATGTCATCAGGGTTATCTCGCAGGCAAACATGGCTGTTCTTGGCTTCCCAAAGGGCAACACACAGAGCGGCCGGTGTCAAAACACCCACACCCATTGTTTTCAATGGTGCCGTGCGTCAACTCGTCAGGCTGCACCACAGTCCCGTTCCCCAGCAGCACTGTGTGTCAACTCTTTAGAAAAGCAGCAGGTTGATCACATTTGTTCCCTTGATGGGCCACTGTACACCTGATGTGTGCTGCGGGCGCTGGTTGATGGGAGTCTCTGCGTTGTGGCGATTGTGCATTGCTCAAATGAATCAGAGATAGCTGTTTATGAGTTTGCATGAACCATCAGGCAGTTTATACCATCAAACCATACTAAGACATTGCTATTAACATGTCAGCTTTCTTAAATTCAGCGTGATGAGAAGAGGATCTGAGCTGCTGTTTGCTTCACAAATATCACTCTAAAAGTATGCCTTGAAAGTGGTTCTTTGCATGAGAGAATGGTGTAATACTCCATGTGCCCTTTGACTTCTTACTCTCAGCAGAAAAAGCCTTCCCTCTGATCCCAGCCTTAGTTAGATGCAACACCCCCCATATTTAGGAGTGTATCACCTTCCTGCCTGTGTATGTGTGTCTGTGTGAATGGCACAGCTGACACACTGCTTCCCTGTTTGTCTGTAATCGATCTGAGTGGACAGAACGCCTGTGTGTTGCGGCCTGTGTGCCCTCAGCTGATTGGATGTGTCTGGAGTGCTATAGAATTCCAGCTTCCTCCACACTGTCCCCACTGTGTGCTGCATCTTCTCTGACTGGATGTCTACACAAGCCACTAGTTTTCTATTCAGATGTACATTTCAAAAATGTGTTGTGAATTTGTCTACATCAGAATGTGTGTATTTTATTTATGACAGGAAGACCACTCACATTCAAACAGCAGTCATTGAGTGTCATATACGGAGGCCGCTGAGGACTTGGGTTCAGGCTGCATCATGTTCTGTCACCCAGTATGTGATTTGGGGGTTATTGAGTGATGCAAAGAATAAGTTTATACTGAAGTGAAAAACAGTGATTATGTTCAGTAGTAACATTCAGTGTCCATGCAGGAAGCAGTGATGTTGATATGCTATAGTGCAGCAGTGTAAGGATGTGAATGTCGGGCTGCTAGTATACATGCTTCATGCTTATACAGCGCTTCACATTCTGTCTCATACTAGTAGTTATTTTTATTACTGAAGAATGACCACCACCTTTCCCTAACCTTAATGAAATGCTTTTATTTACCTAATCTTAACCATATCATAAAGTCTTATTATTTGTCCAAAGTTAAATACATCTTCCTTTGGACATTTGAAATGTCTTCATATCAAATGAAATCATTAATGATGCTTCAGAAGTGCTTTGAGAGCTTCCTGTGGACGTTTTTTCTGTAAACGTGAAAACTACTGGAATTCACTGAAACTGACATAAATCCACTGAACCCACTCTGGACTGAGCACAGTTTGTGTGGTGTGGATATTACAGGAATAATCTTGTTTGTTTTGTTTTGTTTTTTCAAGAAAGCAGCAGCACTATCTTGGACTCAAAGTTTGATCAGTTTGACCTTCGTTGTCAGCCAGTGAAATGACAGCTATCAGTGAAAGCTGATTATCAGTGATAGACTGAAACTCACCATGGACAAAAAGGAGGAAAAAGGTTTCATACACCAAAGCCCTGCTTGATCACCAGGTTCTTAGAATAAATGCCAGGGCCTTCCTTTCTGTAAGACTGAAATGCATAATACACAAACAGGCTTTGCAAGGCTAGTGTTCTGTTTTTCAAATTCCCAGAGCTTTCCTGCTACCTGTTGGTGACATAGACCTATACAACCTGTTGCCAGAGTTTATACCACTGATCATGTGTAGAGGGCCTCAACAACTGCGAAACACTGCTAGGAAACATTGTGCACACACTATAAGTTCAATTTTAATATATAATATATTTAGTTCCATATTAACATAATTCCTAGGAAAATATTTAAAACTTATCATTTCTCTGCCCTCCAGACTACCAACTCCACATTTACAGTGATATGAAGATATTGTTGACTATATCACACACACACACACACACACACACACACACACACACTGGGAGATTGAGATTGATGCTGCTCATGACCTCTGCATAAGACGTCAAAGTAGCAGAGTTGTGTTGTTCCTGTGGTGTGCAGAGATCAGGACTGTAACAGTGTGAAACATCCTGATAAAGCAGACCTGTCCTTGAAGGCAGCATGGCTGCTCAGCATGGCTGAACACACTCAGTCACTGATAAAACCTGCATTTCACAGCTAAGGGTTGTCTTTAATGATATGTGGCATATGCTTTACACTGCTGTTTACTTCTATTTTGGACAACAATTTGAGATCATTAATGTTTACACTGCACCTGAGAGAACAAAGAAAATGTAGTTATTTAAAAAATTGAAAGAAATAATTAATGTTGGTTATAATATCATCTGTAGATTTTAATACGATCAGTGATGATATTGATAGAATTGCAGCTACTCCTTTCCAAATTATTTGTGAAGGAAAATTATTAAGTGAAATATGTAAAAATGCATCTCTCTCTGATCTCTACAGAGTTTTAAATCCTCACAGAGTTCACTTCACCCACTTTGACTCAAAAACTAAAACTAGAATAGACAGAATCTAAGTCTTCTATCTATCTTCACAGGTTCGTTCTCTCCAGTACGACACAGTCCTCACTGATTACTCAGATCATCTGGTGGTTAAAGTCTCACTCCTGTGTGGTGATGATCGGAAAGGCTACTGGAAACTCAATGTTAAATGCCTACATAATAATGATTAACTGAGTGAATTAAAAGTGAAATTAATAAAATAATAGATCTAAGAGTTTTGGTTAAATCAGATGTTGAACTGTGGGACAGATAAAAAAACAGAGTACAATAACAACATGAAATATATAGGAAATATATAGAGCTGAAGTGTAACAAAGATCAGAGCATGAAGAAAACAGTAAATAAAGAATTATTATATAATATACAGAAGCTGTCAGGGCGGTGGTTCAGTGGAGCTGTTACGTAACAACAAAAATATGTCCCATGATTCTCTGTGATGAGGATGAAACTATTTAATTTAATTATTCTTGTTTCACTTTGCATTTAATATTGTTGCTACTTCTGTTGATGTATAATTGATGTCTTTTGTATCTAACAAAGGTGTAATAGCTGCCACCCTCACCTTTTAACCATGTTGCAAGTCAGTGCAAGTTAGGTGTGATGGCGGCTCCTGTTTTTTTTTTTTGGCACCTACTGCTAATGTGAATGTACATTCTCACTTTTCATAAAGGTATGTGACTCAGGACCACTTGGCTATCTTAGCTGGATAGGTCAGTAGGTACTGACTTTGGTACAGGAGATAAGGAGTTCGATTCCTGGTCAGGGCGCCAGTGTGGGCCCTGCCTACCTCATATCTAATGAGTGGTCAAAATACAAGAGTCACACTGGCTCGGACGTCGCCTGGGTCAACGAGGTCTGTGTCAGGTGTTGGGGAACCAGGGCAATCTGATGAGAAGTGGGCTACTGGAACAAGAACAAGGCATTCATGGACAAGATCAGAGAATAAGGAATTGTTGGAATGCTACTACACAAGTAACCCCAGTGACAGGGGTTATACAGTGGGGCAAAAAAGTATTTAGTCAGCCACCAATTGTGCAAGTCCTCCCACTTAAAAAGATGAGGGAGGCCTGTAATTTTCATCATAGGTACACTTCAACTATGAGAGACAGAATGGGGGGAAAGAATCCAGGAAATCACATTGTAGGATTTTTAATGAATTAATTGGTAAATTCCTCGGTAAAATAAGTATTTGGTCACCTACAAACAAGCAAGATTTCTGGCTCTCACAGACCTGTAACTTCTTCTTTAAGAGGCTCCTCTGTCCTCCACTCATTACCTGTATTAATGGCACCTGTTTGAACTCGTTATTAGTATAAAAGACACCTGTCCACAACCTCAAACAGTCAGACTCCAAACTCCACTATGGCCAAGACCAAAGAGCTGTCAAAGGACACCAGAAACAAAATTGTAGACCTGCACCAGGCTGGGAAGACTGAATCTGCAATAGGTAAGCAGCTTGGTGTGAAGAAATCAACTGTGGGAGCAATTATTAGAAAATGGAAGACCACGGAGATGCTCTGCACGCAGGAGGAAACCTTCGGTCCGCTGCTGCCTGTCATCAGGTCCGTACGCTCAACAGGCAGCGTTTACTCTGTGGTTCATACGAGAGTCTCTGTAATGC
>LKNJ01005435.1:0-23311 GCA_002120245.1 Maccullochella peelii
AGAAACATGGCTAACAGCTGCTGTGTGCTGGGACACTCTGCCAACTGGCCAGAATATGTTAGTGTTTCATTATGTGTTTATATCAATATGATATCAGAGTAGAGGTTGTCCGAGTGACTGTTCAAAACGTGTGTTAATACAATATTTCATCTGGTCAGTTACACACACTGCAGTTTTCCATGACATGAGCTTATTATTATTATTGATTATGAGCTAAATATTACAAATTATATCAATATTACAGAAAAAAGTGTGTTTTAATTCATGTTTATAAATCAGATTCAGGACCAGCAAAGTAAAGATCAGCTGGTTTAGTGAAGAATGTAAATAATATCCATAGCTTAATTATCTGCATCATCGTACGGATGGCAGATAATTAAGGCAGACAGCCAGATGCATTACTTTGCCTAGAGACCCGTACCATGGCTGAAAATAACATTTGCACGTCATCGCATTTTACAATGTCTGCTAAGAGTCTACATCATCTAGAATCATGTCAGTCTCAGAAGGTGGGTCGGGTGCTGTAGCAGCTCCCTGCTCAGTAATGGATGAGTACTGTCCAGTTCAGAGCTGCATGAACCTGCACGATCCTCTCCTGCATTCAAATGAGCTGCAGGTTAATGGAGAGGGAGCTCTGCCCCGGAGAGACGACGCAGCTACAGTAACGCTATGGTGGATTTCTGTCCAATTAGAGCTGACTAATTGCCTCCTTAGACACGGCGCATCACTAACCGTTTCCACTACTTGCAAACACTAATAAGAGCGAATGTGACAAGGCCATTACTGCTTAGATTTATATCCAACAATTACAATATGTGTGATGTGGGTTGAAAGGAAATAAAAACAGTCCTGCACAACTGGGCTGGATGCTGAGCCATTGCCATGACAGCAGAAGATAAATTATGGACATTATTAATGCACTATAAAGCCTAAAACCACAATAAATATGATGATGAATAACGGCCCTTAAACAAGCGAGGAGTCTTAATGAGCGTTATTATAGCAGAGAAAACAGCCCGCCCCTACAGTCCCAACAAAACGGAGCCGCTCTGTTAATCCTGGAATTGTAATGAAGATATAAATGTCAAGTCGGATGTCTGTTGACTCTGAGGCGTTTGATGGGGTATTCACGAGTCGGGTCTGTGGTCAATAAGCATCAAGAGGGTTCAGACAGGTCATCATCATCATCACCATCCTCCTCCGAAACTCACAATTTTTATGGATCACAGCTTCTGTTTTTCAGTGCGAGGTTTAACTCTTCCTGTTAAAGCTGCCATATGGACTCACAGCTTGACTCCACACCAAATGTTCAAGGTTGGTGCAAAAAAGGATTTTTATTTTTATTGGATGACACAGCTTAACACATTTCACTTTGCATTTATTACCTTGACTTATATTGTACATGCAGGAAAAGGACGGTGATCAGGAAGATGTTGAAGCCGTTTAGAATAGCAGTAAAACTCACGTCATCACGTAATGGCATCCCTGCCAGACAGAGGCAAGTTTATCGAGCTGAAGGTGTGAGGTTTCGGACATATTTCAGCAACTTCAGAGACGATTAAAAATCAGATTTTAACACTACTAAAGCCAAAGTCTTGGAGGAGACATGATTGCTGTGTGGATTATGTTTATTGACAACGTTTATTCTCCAGTGCAGGAAGCGCCACATTCCTGTACCACACAGAATTCGTACGGAGGTGGTCGGACGTGAATGGTGAGAGTACAGGGCACAGGACAGCAGGGACCTGGGTACGTGTTCATGAGTTCAGCCATCATTATACCGACGGACAATGTTCTGTTGGAAAACAAACTCTAACAGTTTGTAGAAATGGACATCTGAATGCAGTGTGTTTACCTAAAACTCTAGCTGCAAAAGAACAGCAGCTGTCCAGTAAAATACTATTCACTATTTTTACTAGCATCATAGCTAAATGCTTCCTAGGAGCTACCACTTGGTATTGACCCAGCTGAGCACAACAATATCAAATCCTTTTTCACTATATCAAGTGAAGGCAACCGACAAAGTGAAATCACAATAAGAGGAGGAAAAGAAGAACATCTTTTTGCATATTACTACATAGTTACAAATCCATCTTAATGGTAGATGAAAAAGATGAAGGCCTTTAAACTTTACACCAAACAAGGTGAGAAAGGTACTGCCTGATTTTGAAAATGAGTAAAGATGTCAAGTCATTGCAAGAATTGGCCTGAAATTCATTTGGTGTTTCTGCAGCTCAACGTCACCAGGGAGCCTTCAGTTAGCATGTGGGCTATTCTTAGCAAAGTCTCACAAAGCCACTTTCACTTTGACATCAGAGATTTCAGGACAGACGCATTTACAAAAACAGCACCAATGTGACAACCGGCATGATTATCAGACTATTTTTAGAAGACCTCTGACTTGCATCCCGCTTCAGAACCAAACAGAAGTTGATTAATTAACAGACGACGTGACACATCCAGCAGCCATATGATGTGACAGGACGACTTGGCTGCATCTCAACCGCAGATCCAAGAATTCCTGGACGCTTTTTGAGCGAAATACTTTCACTGAAATGATTCCAGCTCACATTTGAAACCATCCGCACTCAGTTCTGCACATCGTGTTTCTTTCATCCCAACTTCTGAGGCAAACACCGTGCTCATTAACACATATGTGATGGCATGTTAATTTATGGAAAAAGGCGTCCATAGAAGTCCTCTCCTGATCGCTGATCATCCTCAGGGGAAGAGCGGCTCGGCAGCGAGGAGAGTTTCACACCAACACCAAAGTCACATCTGATGTTTAATGCAAAAGGTCACGATTTCAATGGCAACGTCCAACGTTTTCATTCCCTTCCCATCAGCCTGCAGTGTCAGCCACCAGCAGGTCGGCCGGCTTCTAAGTCGCCTAATAAAAGCTTGAGTTTTAAAGGGGAACAGAGTTTGACTATCACACATGCCCAATCCCAGGCCTCATTAGCATAGAAACTTCCAAGATGAAGGTAAAAACAAACAAAAATGGTTAATGAAAGAACAACTCGCCTGATCTCCTGCAGGATCACATTTACAGTGAGTACACCCTACTTCATGGGGAAGGTAAACAGGAAAAAAAGACAGGGATTATTGGGTAGTTTTAGAGATAAAGTCCACTGCACTCTAAAGTCAACATTTACTGCTGTAACATCAAACTGCAGCTCTGTTAAGACAGGAGCTCAGCAGGCCCGAGAGCAGAGGTGAATCCTGAGCTGAACAGTGGACAGACTGTCAGTCTCTGGATGGAAACGGTGATGAATAGGCCAAAGGGGCAGCGTTCATTTCGTCAACAAAAACTATGACGAAATGTAGAACATTTTTCTTCAACAAATAAAAACTTAACGATAATGACAAAGACGAATGACATGTTTTATTCAACCACCTGCACGCGTCTGCAGAATCACACGCAATATTTCCCGCTGAAATTTGCTTCAGTAAAAGTACCACACTCTAAAAAATACTGCATTGCAAGTTAAAGTCTTGCCTTCAAAATTTTACTTCTCTCGCTACTTCTACAACCACTACTGCTTTACTGTACTTCTCCCTCTAAAGCTACACTCAACCTCATTTTTGACATTTCAGAACGTTTTTGTATAAACTCTCAGCAGCTGGATGGAAACAGTGAGCGAAGGATCAGAAACCCAATGCATGAATGTGTGTGTGTTTACGTCGGGAGTTGCTATCATTTACTGGCAGTGCGGTCGAGGTGGATTGGCGGTCCAGTTAACTGCCCCATGGGGGGAGATTAGACTGAATTGTTGCCCTGTGGATGTGAAGGAGAGAGGAGGCAAATACTCAATCTACCCCTGCGGGGAACAACTCAGTTCAGATGCCTGAACAGCAGGACCGACTTCACCACCACCACCACTCTCTAATACAGAGTGTGTGTGTGGGCGAGAATTATCCATCTAGTCATATTCGCTGCTGACTCATAATAACACACACTAAAGAAAGAAGGAGAAATATATACACACACATGCAAAGACATGTTCATCTTAATGTGGCACACATTTAAGAGCTTGTTTCCTAAAAAGCTGGCAAAAGGAAATAAAACTCAGTGTGTGTTTTTGCATCAGATGGAGCTGTGTGAATATTCTCCAGAGGACACAAACAAGATTACATAATGAAAAGAGCGACAGAAAGTCTTCTGGTCCATCAGGACGTTTCATTACGGCTTCACACCTCAGATGGCATTTATGGCATTTAAATGAATGAATTTGTTCTCCTCAGTCCACAAACAAAGTCTCTGTGTGCTGCATCTTTTTATTTTTTTTAGTCTTTCTGGTGGAGATTGGCACCAGGGCCACAACTAGAGGGGACTGTGAGGGGCCACAAACTGTGCTGTCAGTAAAGGGAAGTAAATACTGGAGTGCGCTACACATTCCACTTTTAAGACCCATCTCGTGACATGCTGCACAAAGTATTTTGTCTTTTTCTACTTGTGTATTGTATATTTATATCTGTATTTGTTACCTGCCTAGAGACTATGTATGTAAATTAGCATTCTTGCTAACTCTGGCTTGTATTTTTATACCGATGTTCATTAACATGCTCTGTCCCTATCAAATAAACAAATAAATAAAGGACGGGAACAGCAAGATGCTGAGCTGCATCTAAAGAAGACGAAGCTGGTCCTGCAACATCTGCCTTTCTAAGTCAGCCAAGAGGATTTTCTTTCTTTTATTTCAGGTGTTTCCATCCAGGTTTTTACAACTTTAATCACCACTTTCATCAGAGCTTTAATCACACCTATTAGACTTTCCAAAATAGAGGACAATTATCCCGACCTACTGTATGTTGGCATGGTTGTGGGAGCAAGAGCTCTTCATTACATCTAATCTGGGAGGTGAGAAGTTTGCTGGTCACAGTTAATTTTATTTCTGCCCGGTCAGAGATTCGTAGCAATGTGCTCATTATCTATTAACTGCGTTTTTACGAGGGGCTGACTTTCAGCCGAAAGAAAAATTCTGATGAACTGGAAGGAGCACAGAATATCTTTCTTTGCAGTAAGTAGATGGTAGCATGCAGCGGTGGAAGAAGTATTAACTTAAGTAAAAGTACAGCATTATCAGCAAAATACACTTACAAAGTATCTAAAGTCGAAAAACTCATTATCGAGAATGGCCTCTGGGTGTTTTATTACAATATAATTTATATCACTGGCTTATTATTACTGATACATTCATATGTACGCAGCATTT
Organism: Maccullochella peelii; assembly: GCA_002120245.1. Lineage (NCBI taxonomy): Eukaryota > Metazoa > Chordata > Actinopteri > Centrarchiformes > Percichthyidae > Maccullochella > Maccullochella peelii. The sequence goes on from LKNJ01005435.1 coordinate 5,217, forward strand.
TAAAGTTGGACATGGCTGAAGTAGAGCTAATTTGAAGTACATTGTGTAATATTGGGTAGTTTAATCGCTACTGCATTATATTTTATAAGATGATCATATCTTTTGGATAAGTAAATTTAATCGGCAAATTAACTAAAGTCCTGGAATAAATGTAGTGGAGTAGAAAGTATTATATTTCCCTCTAAAACATCGACAAAGTAGCATAAAATGGAAATACTCAAGTAAAGTAGAAATACCTTGTTTGTAATGTAAATGTTTTGTTCTGAGATTAAATACAATCAAAAAGGAAATAAAGCAAATAAAAAATATGCATAAAAATAAGTGAATGGAAATCTTCATTTTTGGTCTGCAGCTGCTGCTGATATCTCAGGTTTCAAAATACTAACTGAAAATGAAACGAAGCGTTTAGTTTGACTCTTATGATAAATATGGAGCTCGCATCCACAAAATGTTTCTAAAAATCAAGATCCCGTCAACCATCCAGAGAAAATAAAGGAAGATTCCTGCACTTTAAATTAACTTCTGCTGTCTTTTTATTTCCTGTGCCGGATCTTTATCAGGACATTTCATACTGCGAATACAGCAGAGGGGAAATCTGCAGAGTGTTCAGTCATTCCCACCGTTATTATCATTCATGTCGAGGTGCAAAAGCTCTCAAACAGCATTTGGAACAAAGAATTCTGAAGCTCTAAAGTCAGGGTTTCTAAATGCTTTTTGACACTTCACCTTTTCATGTCCCCACATCCTCTTTAAAGAAAGAAACTTGTCAAATTGTCGCGTGAACTTGAGATTGCAATAGTTTGGTATTCTAATTTTTATTTTTTAAAGATCACTCAGGGAGTTACAAATGGATTTAAGGTGCCATTTAGGTTGGGGGGTTTTTCCAGATGATTGCATTTTAATTTTTAGTCATGATTTTATAATTGAATTTGTGTTTAGCTCTGTTCTTTGTGACATACAGTATCTTGTGGTATCAGTCTTATCTTGTTTGCCTGTAACTCATTGTTATTGCTGCCTATCTTTGCCACGATTCTCTCGAAAAGATTTATTTTACTTTAATCTCGAGCAAGCTTTCCTGGTTAAATAAAGGTTATATAAAAATATTTAAAACCCACTTTTTATTAAATATGAAACAAAAACTATATCAGTCAAATATCAATGAATGAAACCCATCTTTAAAATGAATGATACAAAGAATATTTGTAAGAAATCTGATCAAAAAAGTCTAATCAGTTCAGGTGAAGACACCCAGGGATCAATACTACTGATTAATTTTGCATAATCAAACTCACATGACATCACAGGTGACAAATACTGACTAAATTAAGAGAACATTAGTACAGAAATGTGATATTTTCTCTATTTCAGACAAACAAGGATTTAATCTCATATTTCCTCCAGGCTGCTCTGCAATCATAACAGAGAAAAAGAAAAATCTGCATCGTTCCCGCCGCCCTCTTGTGTTAATATCCCAACATGGTTAATGGGATGTTTTATCAGCACACAAGCTCTGATTCATGGCTTTTAATGAGGAAGAGATCCTGGCAATAAATCGAGGGATCATTATGTAATGGGACATGATTAGCAAGTAATGCACTGACGCTGCCATCCCGCTGCCCTGCTTTCACGGCTGGGACATCATGAGGCAGATTAAGAAGATCTCTAAAATAAAGAGGAAGAACCAGCTTCTCTCCAGGCTTACAGTAAGCAGATTTAAAGAGGCCGGGGCCCTGACAGGCGAGGGGCCGAGGGCTCCGAGGAGTGGGGTTACTCGGTGATTTATTAGACTTCTCGGTTGGAAGAGACGTCACTTCACATTGGTGGTGCGACAGACACCAACGTTCACTCAGATACCAACATGACATAATTCCTCATGTTCCATTTATCCATTTATCTTCTGGTCCTCCGTCATTGGCTTCTGATTTTTTTTTAAACTGGATAAACATGTCGGCTGTTCTGGAAACTTTTTGGTTTCGATTTTTGTTGTAAAGTTTGGGAGAAATTTTGCATATCAGAGAACAGGCGGTCACTGAATTTCTAACTTTAAAAGGGTTCCTTCACCCTAATTACAAAAAATTATTTTACTACTTAGCTCTAGCTTTGCCGTTAGTCAGTGTTCTTCTATCTTTGTGTCTACAGTTTGTGTTTGTCTCTTTCCTGTTTCAACAATGCCCCCTGAGCACAAAGCAGCTCCATAAAGAAAAGTTGTTCCCAGTTTGGTGTGGAAGAACTTGACTGGTCTGCACAGAGTCCTGACCTCAACCCCCATCAAACACCTTTGGGATGAACTGGAACCCCCGACTGACAGCCAGACCTGATCAGTGTTGGACCTCACCAATCCCTGCAGCCAGGTTGTGCTTCACAATAAAAGCTTCCCCCATGTTTCACCAGTTGAATGCTTTTAATGTGAAGGAGCAGCAGAGGGAAATGTTGAGTTAGCATTAGCATTAGCAGTAACTGAATCCAGATCTGTTTACCTGTACAGTAAACAGTGAGGCTGATATCAATGAGATACAGTTACAAACAGTAACGCTGGATTACATGCTGCATCGTTTCCCATCAATCCCTCATGCTTGTGAAGGCAATTTGAATCCAGTGCGGCAATGGCCGACTCCACCACTAACGATGAAAACTATATAGAGAGGTGATTACTAAATGTTCATACTTTGAAGAGCCTTATAAGGCAAATGTTTGGGGCCTAAAAAAAAAAAAAAAAAACACATTGGGAAAAGGGGCCCCCGATGGCCACTCGTATTGGCACATTTTTCAATGACAACTGTAAACCCCCTTAAATCTCCCATAAAGACAGTATGCAGTGCACCGCCGCTGCCCCTTCTAGAAGTGGTGTGAGGATCAGGAAAAATCAGGGCTCGCCTACCTGACTTACTGACACAGAGTCTGTAAATTATGACATTTGATCGAGCACAACTGACATGAAAATGAATTCTGTGACTGAATTGACTGAATGCATTTTTATTCGCCACTGCTGGTTTGAAGTTTAGGTCCCTCTAATATTTTCGCCTGTTTATCAAAGCCAGTACAGCTTCTTGTCAAAGCCCCACCCATTCTTTTCCAAACTGCTCCCTCCCTAATTTGTGATTGGATGAACCACCTCACCATGAAAACATGCTGGCGTGGCCTTTAAGCAGATGAAAAAGGGAGCACGGTGGGGGTTTGAACCCAGGTCTTGTGAAGGAAGGATGATCTCTTTGAAGAGTAATTAAGTTCCCTGACATTTACCGACAGACAGGTATCAGGGACAAAGACATTGTTTTAGTCTCGTGAACTTTATTTGATTCCATGCTTTCCACCTGCCACCCGCGTCACCTGCCCTCCTGCCAGCCCTCCTGGGTAGAAACCTTTCCCCAAATCCTCCTGGTCCTCACACATCAAAACAGTGTTTATCCGCCTCATCTGCCCCGGCCGCCACAAATAATGACTTCAAATTGCAAGCGCCAAAAATCAAACTTGGCGCGTGCCTAACATGGCTGCGTAGTTATACTCCCTCTATCTGCTCATTAGGCTGCCAATTACAGTAGGAGGCCTAATTTCACACAGACATTTAATGCTGTTCCTCCATTAAAAGAGACACAGCTGAAAGCCTCCCAAAGCATTTAACATTGAGGAGTAGAATTTTAGGAAAAAGGTTACATCAAATACAGATAGTTTTTAAATCTGTGAAGTTACATCAGCTGCATCAGGCTGAAAGGAGGAAATAAAAAAGGAGCTGTCCAGGCTGCTGAGATGAAACGCCAGCTGATCAAACACGTCCGACGACTAAACTCGCGTACGTGACTAAACACTGTGGCTTTGAAACCTTCTGAGAACAATCAGTGCAGCTGCTCAGGTCAATACATACAGAGGAATCAGAGCTGAGACAGAGTCAGACTGACAACAACAGTTCGGTACAGCGAGTACATCCACACCTGCCACTTTACATTTCAATCAGCACACTAAACATCTGAGTCACTGTGAATACAGTATATACACTTAAGAGTGACTCTGTAGCTCTATAATAACGTCACCTGACTTCTTCCTTTGCTCCCGACAGACACGAGTCATAACTCATACGGCCACTATAGGGCGCTGTTATTCCCCACTGTTTGTCATCACGCCTCTTTGCCATGTTGATACGAGCGCCATGCCATTAAACATAATGAGCCCGAAGCTCCGTGTGGAGCCGGGACGTGTTGTTTTGTACTATAAGCCGCTGTAGGCAAAGGAGGCGCTGGAAATTCTTCACAAGTTGCAGGATTTTCTGCAGGATTTTCCACCATTGAATCAGGCTTTCACCATCTGAAGGGATGTGCATGCGCATCTGCATTTGTAGAACAACCAATAGGAATGCGAACTCTCTCTGAAATGACCTGCGATTGGCTAAAGTAGATTTTCTAAAGCCTGAAAACAGAGCCAAGAGGAGGGGCAGGAGTCGAGGTTTTGCTCTCAGACCACTTGAATTACAATATGCTGACCGATTATTATGGCATTTTTTCCCACCAACGACGCAGACCGCTTACTCCTCCTTTAACTATACACAGTATGCTGGATTGTTAGTTTTCAAGTGAGGAACACCTGAGGAAGCACACAGCAAACAGGATCTAATGAGCTTCTCCAGGGACACACACACACACACACACACACACACACACACCTCCCACACAGAGCAAACACAAGGCCACAACATAAACCCACAGATATATAGTCCTATTCACAGGAGAGATGAGAGATGGAAAGAGTGGGGGAGACGGAGAGAGAGTGTGTGTATGTGTGTGTGTGTGTGTGTGTGTGTGTGGGGGGGGGAATTAAAGCCTTTGGCTGCTCTGTTTGTCCTCTACGTGGCCCCATCTGTCATCAGCGGAGCAAAGCCCGGACACTGAGGATCGTAGATATTTTAGAAGATAAATCAATCCAATACGGAAAACTGACCCACCTCTTGGTCTGTAAAAGCAGGCACTTACAGTGGCTTGTTACCATGACAACCAGTCTGTTACCAACACGAATCCACCTCTACCTACACGTGCAAGTAACACATTTACTTTACATGCATTTTGGTCTCACTACTGTAATGCTTGAGGATAAGTCTGATGATATTCTATATTTTTCTTATTGTGAACAAATCCAATGAAAAGACCCAAACTAACACTAAATGAATCTACTAACAAGGTTTGTGTGAGAATCACAGCCTGATGCATCTTCTTCCTCTGACCAATAAAAAAAAGCTATTAAAAACTCATCAGTGAGCCACACTGTTGTTCCTTCATCACCATGAACACACACACTGGAGTTTATTTATACACCGTCCTGCTGCCCCAAATACTCACTAGACCACCAAATGTGGATTCATCCACCGCTGAAAATAGTCCCCAATAAATGCACTATTTCCTCCTGTTTGACATAACATTTCATAAAAACTACAGTGAGCAGCTGTTTTAGGAAATTTACTGAGCCCTTAAAAAAAAAGAAACTACATATTGTGAGCCATTTTTTCCTCAAGATTTACGTCTTTTAGATCTGTGCGGATTTGTACGTATACATGTGTGGCAGATACAGAAAATCTGTTACTGCATTGTTTCTTTTTATCCATCAATTTATTAATTTATCCTATAGGTATAGGGCAGAAGGTGTAGGTGGGTACTGGCATTGGGTCTCTATTTGTGCTGCTAAATTTGAACTTTTTTGATTTCCATATTGTAAAGATGTAAGACAGAGATATTGGCACACTGTGTGTAAGAATTTAATTATAGAGTGTATGTTATTATATAGTGTACAGAGCGTTCTTTGTATGAGTGCTTTTAAATCCCCTCTATGTGTTGCCTCTGTGTTCCCACCAAATGAGATGGGGAAATCAGATAAAAAAGTAGTACAGAACATCGATCTTCACGAGGAACCAATGGGCTTGGGGATGAGAGCCGCAGACGGGGTAGGAAAATCAGAATGTACTGACAGACAAACTAACACATTGTTGGTTTATAGTCTTTTCATGCGGTTTGACGAAAAGAAAAATATAAAATAACCAGCCCTTTACCAAAGTACCAAAACCTGCAGCAGAGCACCATAGTTGGTCCAGCAGGCAGCAGCACACCACACAGCCTGCTGCCTGCTGGCTCAGCATGCAGCACAGGGACTAATAATATCTGGTTCTTGCTCCACTAAGCCCTGCCAGGCCCCCTTTATCCACACCGCCACCACCTCCTCCTCCTCTTTGCTGGTTATTATCAGAAACCTACAAACCATCTTTCTCCTTGATCGCCGTCCACTCCCATCTCCTGGTCTTTGTCTTGTTTAATTAAAACTGTGACAGGACACAGTAACAAAAAGGTGGAGCTGCAATTTATAACCGAGACATATCTTCCTGACTGAGCCCTTGTTTCTAGCAGACTGAGCACTCAACATAATCAAAACTCTCTATGGGAGGGCGTTGGCAGTCTCAAAGATGGATGAGCCCATGTGACTGCAGCCTTCAGCCGGCTGTCAGGGGAAAACTGTCTCCAGCTGCCTTCTCCCCTCCGTTTCCTCTACAACAATGGAAACTACAGGTGAGTGTCCATGATGGGGAGTCACGTTTACGTATATCACCAAGTACTGTGGTTAAATCTTCTTTCACGTGACAAAAACCTGAGGCCACTCGGCTTGTCATGGCAGGAAAACTTTCACACCCTTGTGAGTTCTTCCCGGAGAAGACTGGTGACACGCTTCAAGGCACCAAGGCTTGGACATATTATTCGACAACAGTGTCCAGGGGAGACTTTTCTGAAGAAATATTTTCTCCCAGAAGCCTGTATTGTCAATCAAATGTGTGGAAATCCAAATAAACATGATTTGGGGCAACCTGTTAGCCCTGCATATTATATAAAACCGTTCTTGACTGTTAGCTTGTCGGTCATAGAAGCTAGCAGAGCAATATCATGGGTCAGAGGTCAGAAACCACATTTCAAAAGGAGTATGGTTTAATTTATTCTCTCTCCCGCCTCCTCCTCCTTCTGATCTAACCAAGCCAGTGATGGAGCTGTGGGTGGAGGCCGACAGTGCTCCACATCGCTCAGTAGTCACCAAGCCGTGGCCCGCGTTTGAGTGATTTAAATCTCTCTTGTAACTTGCCCACATATTCACTTTCTCTCTGAAATACATCACAATACAGAAGATCTGACTGCTCTTTTATTGTGACTTTTTACAGAGAGTGCATCACAAATAAATGGCACAAAAAAGGTGAAATTGTCACATCAAAACTATGTATATCTACTGTGATATTGAATTTAAGACAATTTACCAGTACAATAAGAGCAAGAAGGTGTAACAGTCTACAGTCTTCAAATCCATGCTCTCAAATTCTGGAAAACCAACTGCTGTTTGAGACTTTAGTCATGTAAAACAGTCACCAATAAGCAGGACTGTGTATCGTGTCATCCACATGTATGTGCTTCATGTGCGCTTGCATGATACAAAGAAAATGGGGACCCACGCTTTAAAACATTGCTCCATAGTGCTACTGGTGGTAAAGAAAACTCCACAGGGTACCGTTAAACTACTTGCTGTTACTTTAGGATACACGTGCAATGTATCAACACCTGTGCACCTTTGTGGACTGCAAGCATCCATTTATACTTTGCTTTTTTTTTACTGCTAACTTGGTCTCAAGTGCCAATGTTTGCCTGAGGTTTTTACAGATTTTATCAAAGATCGCCAAACAATGAGGCGATCCACTGTTGTTGTTAGTGTATGTTGCCACGTGTGACGTTGCTTGTTTTGATTGGCTGAACTGTCTAAATGCAGGTGAAAATAAAAGGAAAACAAACTAAGAACAAATAAAATAAATGCCACATTTCATACACATTGAAGGCCACGTTACGCCTTATAAGGCTGCAACTAACAGTTATTCTTTTTTTTTTTCATTTTTGACCACTATTTTCTCGATGAACACATTCATCGTTTAGTCTATGAAATAATAAAAACTAATAAAAACCCATTGCAATTTACCAGAGCCCTAATTTACTTATGAAAATGTCTTTTTTTTGTGCAACCAAAAGTCCAAAACTCAAATATTCAGTTATTATTGATTGAGATATTCAGTTTATCAACATAAAAGACTGATACATTCAGAAAATATTCACATTTTAGGAGCTGGAACCAAAGAACTAACTAACTGAAAACAATAAACCAAGAAAATGCTAATTAATCACCCTAAAAATGGTGCTTTATGTGGGGCCTTTTAGACAATACCAGTGGAGCAAAAAGGACAAACTAATGAATTAATTCAAAATAACAATCTCATTCTCATTTCTTAAGTTTGTGGTTTATAGTTTGTTTGAAATATCCTTCCAATGTTAAAAAAATAACCAAGCACCTTCATATTTGTAATGCCACATAGAACCATTAGTTCTCTTCACGAGTAAATGCAAGTATAGAACACAAACCTGGTTCGGTCGGGATGTTATCTTTGTGAAAGCATCCATTAATATTATGGGTGAAGCTAACAGCTACAGCACAATGTGTGTTTCCTGGTATGATTCAATTTTTAAGAGGCTTTGGGGAAACAGCTGTCCTTCCATCCCAGAGTTTACTACTTCAATAAAATTACAAGGAAAATAAAGCAAATAAATACAAGGAGACAAGTGTTTTCCTACTGCTCCAATAAATAAAAAGCAGCTTTGACACAGATATATTGAGACAATGTCTTAAAAATACCAAACCTTAATAAATATAGAAGAAGTTTCTTTAAATTTCTCTATTTAAACCTATAAACTGATCCTGTAAAAATAGATATTGCCTAGATATTTAAAATGACTTCTGATGTCATGCATGTACTCTAACATAAAGATGGGTGAAAAATTATTGGAAAACACTGCGTAAATTAATGGGAAAGCTAACAAATGCTTCCATACAGGCGAGGGGGGCATTTTCCTGGCATGGCACTTCTCACTTAGAGGGAAGGGAGTGGTTTCTTCCAGCTGCTCCAGTAGCTTCTCTAACTCAATGTTTCTTTCTCTCTCAGAGACCCTAATGGAGCCTCTCTGTAAACTTGGAAACACTTTTCTAAGTCAAAAACAAGCTACAAACAGGTTCATTGGTGTTTTTATGTCCGTATGCTGAGATAAACGAGCAACTTGTCGTAACCTGCAATGACCAAGCCCCCGGGAACGGCGCTGGGTGACGTGGCCTCATAGGGTATCGCAACTTCCGGGATCATCACGTGACGGCCCAAGAAGCATTTTTCTCTTTTTCACAATCATTGGAAAAGGAGCAGCTGTGGGACACTGAATTCATTTTTCGTAGCGTCACAAACCCTCGAAATGACTTTTTACTAGAATTTAAAATATTCAGTCCAATAACATTTGGACAGTGATGTGTGCGGGGAGCCAACAGGAAGTCAGCTGGCTTGGAAAAACATTCTCTAAAGGCCCAAAAACATGGAAGCGTGAGGAAGTCTGAAGGGACTTTTTCAGTGTATGCAGACAGTGAGCAACTTTATACTAAAGAATCTCCATCTAGTTCTCCTTAGTACATCCATGGCAATAATTTTTTAGCCACTTGGGGGCAGCGGAAACAGGTTGTGAACACTTTAGCAATTAGTTGCTTATTTCCACCTCCAGCAGTTACGGAGCGACATGATCATTCATGTGGAGTCGTGTTTGTGTCACCTGATGGATCCAGTATTCCCTCTCTATTAGCTCTGTTTTTGGAAATATTTGGCTCTTTAGCTGCTAAATGCTCCACTATGTTCCCCAGCTCGTCTCTAACTGTGCCTGTCTGCGGTTTGCTGCTGAGCAGGTAGTGGACAGTGACTTTTTACAGCTTTTTCTCTGTAAACGATGCTCTGAGAGGCTGAGAGGGAACCAGAACAGTAAAGTTGCAGCCGGACAGATAAACAATGAGCTGAAAATCACTATAAAGCTCCGTAAAGCCGAGCGGAGCTGCAGCTGATAATTCTCTGGAGGTTCATCACTATGAGCGACACCCAGCACATTGTTTCTTACATTGTCATTTAATATATTATTATAAAAAAATATTGATTATAACTACTTTAACAAAGACATAACTACATGTTATCCAGATAATTACAAACACTTTAAACAGGAAATACCTTACACATCTTCAGCCAGTAGCATGCAGTACGGGACAATGTACAGATCCAGTTTCTGTGTCTGTTTCAGTATGCGAATGAACTGCTCAATCCAACACACATATTGACAAATGAAGTCTTTTGAAAGCAAAAATTCAACCTCGCCCACTGATGTTCATACATTCCAGTTATTTTCTCAGAAAGGGTTGTTTTTTGTGTGTGTGTGTGTGTGTGCCCTCTCCCTGCCATTTGCTTCGACTTCAGTTAGTCGTTTCTTACATATCCTAGACTGCATTTTGAAAAGCCCCAGAGGAAACATGTGAACTCATTGTACTCTGTTTAGGGTGGAGAAACCTCAACCCCCAACCTGTCTTGTAGCTGCTGGGTTCGGCTCCATTTCCTGATCCTGTGGGTGTAGAAACTGTGCTCTCCATTTCTTCTTTCCTTATAGATTTCTATCTTTCTAACTGTTGAATGTCTTTGATTCTTACTGACCCCAAAACCTGATATTACTGTTGATGTTCTGGATGGACTGACATTGCTATAAACTCAAGTTTATGGTAAAGATGTCAGAATGCGATGTCATGTCATCGAACCATACATGAAGAAATAAAATGGAGCCGCAAATATTTTTAAAAAGTACATAAACAAGTGAGAAATCCTGTTTGATGGACAGAGGCAGACATCTGACAGAGACAGATGGTCTTCAGAGGAGAGTTCCTACAACCAGACATTTAAAAAGACATTACACTACCTACACCAGCCTCAGTTTCATACCGACTCCCCCTCTGGAGAGGCCTCCTCTTCCTGCTTATCGTGTTGTGACCGTTACACCGGCTGTGACAGATGATCTTGCGCCGGGCTGTCGACGTTTCATCTCCACCAGTACCAACAGAGACTCCACCAGTTCTAACTCCTGATCGGCGTCTAAAGCTGCCAGTTAAACACAGAAGGATCCCAAAAGTCCCAGCACAGTGCCGAGGAGGCCTCAGAATCAGTCCTGACACATCTTAAACAGAGCTTCCTGCTTGGGTTTATAACTGCTGAACTAAAGGCCTGTGGGTGCTGAATGGTTGCCTCTCCCTGGTGAAAACCTTTTAAAAAAGAGATTAAGGTAAAAATGGTCGGCCGTGTGTTATGGTAGTACGCCTCTGAAGCAACATATCTGTCTTGCTGCAGGGGATGGCATGGCTGCAGGGATTTAATGAACTAAAGGAGAAACTTTTCATACAGTAAACAGAAGCTGCGGACAACAGATACCGTAAGAATCAGTTTCATTTATAGATCAATGCAGGCTGCTTTACCAATGATCCTGCTGCTGTACGATCACATTACACTTCTCTTTTTGTCATTTTTAATGCTGATTTCAATGCATCTACAAAGAGTTTGATTTGAAGCATTATTTTGTAATGTATGCACATTTCCTCCAAGTATTTACTTGACTCTGGTTGACACAATCACTGAATTTACCAGCAGAGTGACTTTGCACCAGAAACGTCTAAGAAATGGTCCTAAACTTTGACTTACAAGTCAAAAAATTCTCAGTGCTGACTGCATTGACTAAGTTTTGTAGACTACCTACAATGCCCTCCCTCAAACTCTGAATCAGCCAGTAGCAGGACTCCAGAGGTGATGTGTCAATCATTGCGTCTAACATGAATATGCCTCAAACTTTGGAGCATGCCAGAAGAAAACTGATATAAGATATCTCCTCTGTTATACATTGCACTTATTCTCACCTCTAAGAATAAGAACAAAATTATATCTTTCTTTTTTGACCAAAAGATAACGGGGCTGGTTCTGAGACCTCTATTATCAAGACCACAAATGGAAGCCAAAATACCGATAACTCACTTTGGACTGTTTGCGCCTCTCCTGCCACCTGTGCAACAGCAAAAGCCAAGGTATGACAATGTGACATGATGTGTTTTAACTGACACATAGCCCTCTCTCACATTCGCAGTGCCTATAATGTTTGCATGTAATGCGCAATGTAGAGAGAGCAGTGCAAACGCCTTTAATTGCAGCTATTTTGGTGCATATTTCAGCACCGTGGACAGAGAGCGGCTCTGTCCACGGTGCTGACATTAGTCATTTGTTTAAACTTCACAGAAAATAAAGAAATGCATTGAATTACATGCCAATTTCTAATTGGTAACTAAGGGATGTTCAAAACACAGAAAAACATTTGTAGTGTTATTTACTTATTTACCCAAACGAGATTTGTTGAGCACAAATGATCAATATTAAGCAAATACAAGAAATGTGTTTCTTATTTTTATTTTAACAAAAACCCCAAAACCTAATTCCAAGATATGGCAGCTGCTATACGTTGCCATACGCAACCAAAAATACAACACAGACGGCCAAAGAGGATTTCAAGGTCAGAAAACAAAAAATAGAGCCTACTGTGTTTTTGAAAAGCTGAGTAAAAGTTGTCTTGTCATTTTTACAAAAGACAGAACAATGATAATGTTTCCAGATAATTACAACAATTGAACAACTGCAGGATCCCTTACACCAGTGGGTCCAAGCATTCAGGTTGGGACCCCCCCTGTCCAACTGCTTTTTTGTACTTTTGTTCTGGGGCCAGAAAAAACACTGAATTTCCAAAAATCCCAGCAGAGGGGCCGAGGAGGCCTGTGGGAGGAACAGAACCAGTCCTAACCTGAAACCAAAAACAAAACACAGCATAAACAAAGCTTCCTGCTCAGGTTTTTAAACTGCCAAACTAAATCTCTGTGGGTGCTGATTGGTTGCCTAGCCCTGGTCAAAAACTATTTAAAAAAATAGAAAAGGGAACTGAAAGAGCCAAATCAAAAGGCTGTTCACAAAAAAAGACCGTCAGGGAGTGGGGGGCCAGCAGCTAAATTATAGAGTAGAATTCTATCGCAAGAAGCCAAAAAGAAATACAGTCAGGCATTCAGTGTCCTGCAGAGAAGCCTTGACAGCAATCTGCAGCTGCAGTTTGCACTATCAAGATTCAGAGACGCCCTGCTGTCCGGCTCAGATGAGCTCCCCGTCGGAGCATTAATAAGAACAGCATAAATCAGTCGCCTGGGAACTCCAACATGCTTAAACATGAGCCCCGGCTGAACGTAAAGCTCAGGAGGAGCAGCGGACGGCCGCTCAGCCGCAATCCAAGAATCATCTATCATAGCAGGGGGAAAAATAGAGAGAATCCAGACATGGTGCATCTTTTAATGGCTTCCTATCATTACGAGGGGGATGAGGTGATTACTAATGAGTTAGACAGATCTGTGTGAGTGTTAGCGAGGGCTGGTAAACAGGCAGGACGCACTAAGCTCCTTCTCAGCCCACCCCCGCACACCCTGACAGAGGTGACATTGATATAAAACCCACGCAACACTCCAGTTAATGAGGCCCCAACATGGACACCATGGCTTAGGTGAGTCTAAAGCCGGGGCCTGTCACTGCCAGTGCTCAGACCAGAAGCAGGAATACACACCGCGGTGTCCTGACACCAGCTACTGTAGCTAGCAGGCAGCCACATAATGACCTGTCACTGTGCCGCCCGCACAGGAAGCAGAATAAAGATAAACAATAAAACAACACACTAAAATTCAAATGGCCCGTTCACAGAGGGAGAGATTGGACCTTTTCCTCCGGCAGGAAAATGCATCATTGCTGCAGTTTCCTGTGTGCATTTACATAACACCTGTTAGGAGATGATGACCCAAAATCGTTTTCTGGGGTTTTTTTGGGTTTTTTGGGGGGCAATTTTCCTTCTCCAAGTAAATGATGTGACAGTGGAAAAAGAAAGTTCTCGCGGCAGAGCTGATTTATACCTAACTTTACCCAGACTCATCGGTTGTGGGTTGTGACAGCAAGGTTGTGTAAGAGCCTCCTTTAGCGGCTAATTGCCGTCATTACCACCTCCAAGTTGAGGACGAATGGACAGCCGGCAGGAGAGGGGGAGGCGGTGTCGCTTTGCTGATAAAACAGCAGGTGTAATTGGCGGCGTAACGACAGCGGCTCAAATGCTTCTTCAAATGCTTGAAAAGGCCAAGGCCGTGCCACCGAGCCTCTCTGATGTCAGACAGCCTGGAGCGACGCCACCAATCACCACCTGCCCCGCAGCCATCGATCCCCGCCTGCGCTCCGCCCGGCCTTCACAGAGACGCCATCCGGCTCAAAGCCTGTGTTTTATGCTGGTACTTTCCATTGATTTGGGGAAAGTATCCAAAGATATAATTACACGAGTAACACATAAACTGTCCTGTGCCAATAGTTACAGGCTGGGTAAAATACAGCCATGCCCTGTTCAAGTAATGGCCAGGGCTGGATTTGTGAGACAGTTTATGGGAGAAAAGATTTTTAAGACTTTTTTTTTGTCCTGGTGCATTAGCTCCATTAGCGCCGTCCACACAGCTTGTAGTGGGAAACAAAAACACCAGGCTGCTGACTTACAGCTGTAATTTGTCTATTTAGGGAGTCGTCTTAATGCTGTGGTGTCCGTCTGTCTGGTTCTGAGCCCATTAAAAGCGCATCTTTGACTTTACATTAAAGTGATGAACACATTAATATAAAAGAGGATCTCAGGCGACAAAAAGAAACCTGAGTGAGAGTTCTCAGACCAGACGATCTGTTAGGTGACTCATTAAGTAAATGGAGAAAAAGAACGAGTATCCCACCATCCTCCTCCTCCTCCATCTGATTTAAATGATGGCTTTCAAGGTGCATCCACTTAATTGTATTACACAACTGTCGTAAATTCTGCACCCGCGCTTCTCGTCTTGGGTTACATCCGTTTGTTGATTCGATTCAAACGGACTCGACGAAGAGCGAAAAAACAGGAGCAGAATCTCCCCTGAACAGACTCTGACCTCCACGTCTGGAAATTCACACCCATGCCTACAGGTGAGCGGGAGAAGCTGACTTGCCAGTCATTTTCACCCAGGAGAAATCACACCAATTGCCATTTGGAGAATTAATTCAGTGACCTATGGTAATTTTAAGATTCATTTGCTCTGTGTTGGCTGTGCTTGAACTAGGAATGAGAGCTGCTCTCTTGTCCCTTCACTCATGCAAAATTCATTTAGGATAATTATCTCGAAGCTTCCCCTCCCACAAAAAGACAAAAAAAAAAAAGCAGCATCTAATGACTAAATCTTTCCATTTGGAACGTGAAAATTAAGATCAAACATTTTATCAGGAGCCAAATTGAGGTTCTTTGGCGCAGAGATAAATCTATCTACAGTAGCTGCAGCCGAGAGGCGAGCAAACTCTGGCCTTTCTCAAAAACGCCTGGAGCGATTTCTAATCTGACTGCACCGACTTCTCTGGTCAAGGTCAACGCTGCAATGGACTGAACTCGAAAAATAAAAAATAAAAGTGTCATCTGAAAGAAGCACTTCCCATGTCTGTTCTGAGCTCCTATTACTGGTGAAATATGGGGGTTGAGGGGCTGAGGGAGGTGGGTGACTGCAGGGATCAGCTTGTGTCCGTCCATCTGTTTGTCAAATGTTATTTTAGACATGTCTGACGATGCCTCTTCAGTTTTTCATGTTAAAATTACACTAATTGGCCCAATGGGTGTGCTACAATCAAAGGTCAACGTTTTCTAGCATTGAAAGGCCAGAACTGCTACGTCACTGCATCAACAAAACATTCCCGGATGATGCCTTCAGGCGCTTTTGTTCCGCCATTTTAACAATCTAACACTGATTGAAGGCATGATAATTAAAGATGATATTTTTAAAGGATGAGTCTTGTGATATTATCCAAAAATAAGGGTCAATAAGATTTTACAGAGGTAATAGTTTGTATACTACCCTTTGTAAACCTGTGAAAAAGTCTGCATGGGGAATCCTAGTTTGTAAATGTATAGAAAAGAATTGCAGTAAAATACTTAATGTGTAAAAGTTTGTGCACAAATGACTGTAATCGATGAAAGACACTTAAACATCTGCTTCAGGACTCAGTGTTTGACGTTTGGTTCAGACCTGCAGTAGAACAGATTATATATTTCATTTTCAAAAATGAAACTATATATTTGTGACCATATTTCTGAAGATTTCGTCGTCAGTAGGAACTAATGGGAGTTTATCTTTATCTCAAATTCACACCGTTGACCAATTGCAAGCCATCTTGACAGTGTTGACCTTTAAATTAGCCAGAGTCCAAAATAGAGCTGTGTATCACCAGGCAGTGCCATCTGATTCTTCTCTGCCAGATTATAACCTTGCTAACACACAGTTATGAGACAGGAGTCCATGCTACGAATACACGTTTTGAATAAACTGTGTGAACTTATTGTCCCATTAGCGACAGAGCTTAAAGCTAGCTGGCTCAGAGAGCCGTTTCACCCTCTTCATTGACTCTTAACTGGATGAAATGATGTACAAAATGTCAGGGGGAGTAAACGGCCCAGAAAAGAGAAAACAGAAAGAAGCTGAGAGAGCTATTGTTCCTAGCTTGCTAGCATGTTAGCTCACCAGCTACAGTAGTTCACCAACTACGTCACTAAGCTTCCAGAAGCACAAACTCAGTGCTGCTAGCTTTGTAACTTTCTTGCAAAATTTAGCGACTTTTAGACTCCTTTAGTGATGTTTTTCCCCCCAACTCCTCTCCCTTGAAGAGAGTCGCCAGCAGCATTACGTCCAGTCGACAATCATCAGTCAGACAGAAGTGTAAATGAGCTGCGAATGTGCGGACCTAACGACCAATTACCGTTTGTCCAGCAGAACTCCTCCCTTGATTATTAAATTAAAGACCGCTTTAGATGCATATTGATGAGATGACAGCAGCCTGAAAGCTAATGAAAGCTAATGATAAAGCTAGTAAGACTCAGTTATGTTTAGCATAACTTTGAAAAATGAGCACATGGCTGCTTCACCAAAACAGGTGGATGCATTTCACTGTGCCACTTTCTGGCATCACCAGGTCATTATGGTTTGAATAAAATATAATATTTCAGTCACTGCTGACCTGACTTTGACATAACCTGAGGACATGATGTGTTTTTCTGTTTTGATGGGCGGTTCACAGCAGCTCTGTAACCTCTGGCTGGCTCCTGGCGGCTCTTTACCTCTCATGATCCACACTGAGTCTGACAACCTGTTCTAAAATGTGCAATACATTCAATTTTTTATTCTACTTTTTAAGACTTCCACAAACCAAACAGAGGAGGCTACAGCATTGATGTATCCAACTCAATTTCTGTTTCCATATAGCCTAGAGGCAAATATTATGGCTGGTGTAGCTGCTAGAGGTCGGGGCCAGATTAACCCACAAGGGGGGCCTTTGGAGGGAACTAGATGGAGGATGCAGCTTGTTCTAAAAAGGCATATTTGGCTTTTTTCTCTCCTTATACTTTTAAATTACTCTGGGTGCTGTGCCCTCTGACCTCCTTCTAATGACCTAAAACACATTTTTCTGTTTGCCTCATTTTCAGCGACAGATGAATATTTAAAACACACTTAATAAACCAGGTGTAATCAACCCTGACAGAGAAAAGAACAGCGATCATCACTCCTCACACATCAGCTGCTATATCACAGCCTCTGTACTGCCAGATATCTTAGATCCTCTTTCCAATATGTTAGTTCCACAACCGAGCTCGAGTCACAGAAAGATGTGAGGCAGGTAAACAGCCGGCGTATTGACAGCAGCACCGTGACGAGAACACACACAGGGGGTTTTATCAAGAGGAGGCATCTTTGAGTGAGAAAATAAAGCCCAACAGTCTCTGCGAGAGCGAGGCTTTCTGTCAAAACAACAGCTTCCTGATGACAGCACAAACTTTTTATTACTGTCAGCTTTCCTCTGAATTTAGAAAAAAGAGAAAACATTCAGGTTTTTTTCTTTTAGTAAACAGGAAAACATCCCACGGCTAATGATGGCGGCTGCGCCTTTTGATGTCATCTGGGATGCTGCGGCGAAAACTGGTTTCCATGACGGTGGACGGTTGTTTATTACCTCTGAGACTGTCTCTCACACACACACACACACAGCCAAGATAAAAAACAACACATGAAGACACACAAACTACCACACACACACACACACACACACA